>CAAKHD010006435.1:2196-14183 GCA_901007705.1 Fistularia tabacaria
ACACAAAAAGTAAAACAAAAAGGAAAAAAAGAATTTTAAAAATTGCAAAAAAAAAAGAAAAAGAGAAAAAAAAAAAAAAAACAAACATATATATATATATATATATATATATATATATATATATATATATATATATATATATATATATATGTATGTATGTATATAAATAAACATACAGTGGCCAAGAGGAAAATAAGCGAGCCTTTTAAAATCTGATCTACTCCGAGAGAACAATCTGTTTTAACAAACAGCACGTTGCCGTTTTGGAATCCACGGGGATGGAAAGAGAACGTGGAGCCGCTGGCTAACCGGCTGGAATCTGGACTTGGAAAGAAGAAGAAGAAAAGAAAAACCTCAAGTCCAATCAGTGAAAATGTTTTGAGGATGTCGGCCGGAGCTGCGCCGACACGCGAGAGGAAAACGTATTTAGTTCATGAGACACATCTGCTGATGCCTTCCAGAGAAGACGGCTCGGGGGAGGGGGCGGGGCTCACAGTCTGTCAGTCCGTGTCTCGACTTGGACGTGACCGAATCCTGCCTCTGCGGAGATGAGGTCTGAGGGGATTCGATGGAGCTGAGGAACATCTTTGTCATACACTTGGAGTGTCTGTGGCAGGATGGCATGGAGGGTTAGAGGTCACCATGGGGGCGCCGGTAATCAGATCAAACTAGGTTTGAACACCAAGCAGGGCGTTGGATGTCGGACGCACAGTGGAGGTAGCGCAATGCTTTGTGGCTGCTTTCCTGAGTGGGGGGTTTCCGCGGTCTGCCGAGGAAATACCCGAGCTGTCCCGGGATGGCTTCGAGCGGAGAAATCCAGCCTCTGGTGCAAAGGGTGCATGGAGAACCTGGGGGTTGATTTCCGGGCTAAAATGAGGAATTCCAATAGGATTGCGAAAAGGTTTCTGGTGAGGGCGAGTGAGCCGAAGGGGGTGGCCCTCAGTTGTTACCACACTCAGGCCTCAGTCCGGGCGGCTCCTCAAAGCACCAACGGCTTTGCTCGATAAACTACTCCCGAGAGTGTAAACTTGAGGCTATTTATGCAAGCAGGCCCGGAATCCCCCTGGAGAGAGGCCTTCTGACGGCGTCAGATGACATACTCACAATTTGGCTGAGCCGAAGCACCTCACTTGGGACGGACTGTCCAAACCCAGGTCCGTGATCACCTCGAGGAGGCTTCACCAGTGATCCAGTTCAAGAGTTTCCTCACCTCACGGCGGCCCGAGTGTGACGCGTTTGGCAATACTTGTGATTGAAACAAGATCCGGTGGGGTAATCTGGGGGTATGTGATGCAGTATGTTGGTTTTTTGGGACACTCCTGCTCAAAAGGCTCAGACACAGCAGCCATTTCAGTTAAATAAATCAAAAATAAAAGGTTTATCTGTATAATTTAGACTGAAAAAAATGCTTCGCTACTGATTTTGAGCGACCTGACGGGGAAATGAAAGTGTGCGGTGGAGGACTGGTCCAGATGATGTCCAGTTTGTGACTTGTTTTTCCGAAAAAGTGCCAGAGATAAGATGTGCTTGGGTTTGGAGGCCGTTTGCAATGGGAGGCGACAAAGACCGCAGGGTAGCTGCTCGTCTGAAGGTATTGCACGTCGCCGGCGTGAAAGGACGGAGGTGGAGATGGTAAGGCCGAGGCGGTGCAGGTTTCCCCAGGAGGCGTGGAAGGGCGTTGATGTCCTCCTGCTCCCCTGCCTCCACCGGCAAAGGTAGGAGAATGGCTTTTTTTTGGGGGGGGAGCAGCTGAGTCGTCTCCAAAACGTCTTCCAGGACGGACCACCTACTGCCCCCTAGTGGCCTACCGTGGTATCCCACCCAGTGCATTTCAGGTCTTTGACCTTGGCGGCTGATCCCCATCCTCCCTCATTCTCTCCTCCTCAGTAGAAACGCTTGCGTCGGCTCTCGCTCCAGTGGCTGTACACCAGCAGGCCGATGACGATTAGGAAGACGCAGCCCAGCAGGGAGAAGAGGACGGTGAAGAAAATAGCTATTCCACTCATCCCTTCTTCAGTGTCAACGGCTATGGAGGGAGAGATGGTAAGGGTGCGTAAAAGAGAAAAGAGGGGGAACATATTGATTGACAGATGTAATCCGTGTGCTTGTGAGTCTCACCTCGGAGGAGCTCGAAGTTGTCCACGCTCGGGACGGTTATTTCATCTTCCTCCTCCTCTTGCTCCTCTTGCTTGCTCCGCAGCACTGTCAGCTGGTAGAGCTTCAGGGAGATGATGTCATGGTTATCTATGAAATCAGAGTACAAAACAAAGTAGTTATCCAATCATTAGTATTCTAACTTTATTGGATAATTTAAATTGTGTGATTCCTCCGTCTGTCAGGAGCCCAAATAATATCCTAAAAAAAAATCAAGATAAACCGTGCACATTAGTGGTCGGCACCGGGATTTTCAGAGGAGGGGTCTAATCGAACAGACAGCGTGTTAGCTTCCACTCGTCGGACTGCGGTTGAGTGTCGCCAAGGCGACGACAGCTCAATCCCCCCTGCGACAAGGATTAGGTTGCAGGCCTGTTTACCTGAGAGGTCTCCTGTGATTGCAGACGCTCCAAAATAAAAGCCCTGCGGCAGTCGAACCCCAGGTATGTCCAGGCAGTCTCTCCATTCATGCTGCCCGTCGATATCTATCATCACCTGGAAGAGGGGGTTCATAAATTGAATTTTGAGGCAGTGGCTTTCAGGAGAAGACAGAGGGACAGCACGTGTCAGATGTTCTGGGGGTAAAAGTGCGACGGAGGTGGTTTGGGCATGGACAAAGGAGGGACGGTGAAGATGTGGGTGCTCGGGTTGATGGACAGGAGGTTAGAGGGGCCGACTGACTGAGGCAACCACTGAAGGCAGGAGCCTAAAGGTAAATGATTCTCCATCATGTCCTGGGGCTTCACTCTTTTATTTCTCTGTGATTCTTAAATATCGGAGCAAATCATAAACACTCAGGTAAAAGTCGAAAACAGCCACTTGAGGGCGGCGGACGCCATGCGCCCGACATTCACGGACAGCATCATCCTCACGCTGAAATAACCCGTCAGCGAACGTTCCCCTCTGATTGTGATTTATTCCTCAGCCTGTGACCGACAGCCGCTCTCCCTCAGCTCTGTTTTCGCTTTCTGTCAACGGGAACATGGAAAGATCTGACTCCTTAGCGAGACGGGAAACTGAACCGCCAGCCGTTGCGCAAGGCGTTGGGAGTTTCGGGGGGATGAAGAGGCGGCCCCTCACCGTCAGTCTGCGGCGGATGTATCGGATGAAGAGGAAGGTGTCATGCTTGAGGTTGCGCACCATGGCGTTGCAGCCGCCCAGCTCGGTGGGCCGGCCGTCACGCTCGTGGTCGTAGCTGAGGCTGCCGTTGCCCACCATGGCCAGAACGAAGGGGAAGATCCTCTTGTGGTTAAAAATGAAGAAGGGGGGGGTGTATCGATTTACACAAATTCCTTATCGTGAGCACCAGAATTCTAATATGGCTTTTTCCAGGTAATCATTTGCTTTTTTGATGTCAACATGCAGAGATGGAGAGCCTTCACATCTGTTGATATTCAGCTATTTTACTGGCATTTCAAAGTCAGGGAACAATGGCTGATGGGTATTGCGGTGTAGTGTGTGTGTTCATGCGGCAGGTTACCTGTGTGCGTGGAGTGTACCTCTTCTTTTGCGCCTGTCTCCGAAGGAATTCACAAAAAGGACACAGAGACAGCCTCTTTACACATTGGGTGTTTTGCAAAAAGTAGGTCGCACTTATCTAATACAGTTATTACTTGACTTATGAGTTTAAACGGTCCCGTGAGCGAGCTCGTAACTCACTTTGCTGAAAGGCTATTAATCCGTTTCAGCCCCCCGGTTTTGTTAAGTGTTTTTAAACAAGAAAAATGTACTTTATAAATAACAGATAATGTATGAAAAAATAACAATACTTATTAACAGACAATGTAAAGATATGGGTTTTATTAAGTGTATTTACCGTGAAGATCTGATGAAGATCGGTGGAGGAGGTTGGGGGAGTTTTTCATTTCGTTATCGTTTAACTTCACTTCCTGGCTACACACTTAATGCTACAATGTGTCGCTAAACGTAACGTGCACACTTTGCTACACTTTATGGCTAAACTTCATTTAGAGACGGAGTGATGCCGCTTCTCTTTTCAAAAAGTATCAAACCGTCCCCGACCAGTTTTGAACGACTCTTCAGTCGCCTCGTCCGTCAACGTTCCCGCCGTCTGCTGCACCAAATCCCCATGAATGCCTCCTGCCTTCTGTCCGTCACGGTATCTCACCTACAACAACTTCTCAATCTCTTAATGGACGAGGCCACAACACGTACACCTCGCTTGTGTTTTTCCATGATATTCTCTGGGCTACCGAGAGGCGAGCGGTTCGTCCCACTGCGGCCAGGTTGGTGTCAAACACTCATCCCGCTTGCTGCTAACTCAGATCTGATCGTATCACAAATCGAATACAATCCGAGCGGCGGCTCGGATCTTGGAAAACTCGTGAGTTGATGCACTCGTAAGTCAAGGTTCCGCTGTACATGTTGAGTCTCCTTTAGTTTTTCAAAACATGCGAGATCTAACAGGAGTTCCGGCTGCGTACCTCTATTTGTTTCTCCTCGTTGGAGTAGGTGTCCACGAAAACACCCAAGCCCGTGAAGTTGTCCATATTTCCAAAAACAGGACCTGGAAGCAACGTGACAATAAGGTATAAAGCGTTAACGTTGTTTCATAAGGAAACGTTAAGTCGGGTTGTTAGTTTCGTGTCCGTTAATGTTTACCTTTCTGCATGCGTTCCTTGGTGTACCATATGGCCAGACCGTCACCGTTCAGGTTCTTCTTCCCTTGACCATGAATCTTAAAGTGGACCTGCATCTCCCAGTCCTTCAGATGGCAGGGCTTAAAAGACATAAGGTACAGCAGAGCTGGAATTTAACTTATTTGAAAGTATGATAAATAGACACTGACACGATACCGAGGATTTAACGCAACTAACTGCTGCCCGCCGACTGGATAAAACTAGGCATGAGGATAAAACAATATATAGTTTAGTATGAAATGAAAATTTCTGATAGTCAACAAATGTTATATCATTACATATATGTTCTAAACAACATTTCCTTCCTTATTATTATTACTTTTACTGGGATATAATTCTCAATAGTAGTCTGACTAACTAGTTAATTTGGTTATTGTACAACGTCATGACTTTAGCTCTGAGAGTCAACGTTCTGCAGAACAAAACAATTTAATTACCCCTCAATACTTAAAGACAACCATAATATGAAACGAGGCGGGCTTTGCAATCTGTTTGATATAATTGACAGGAGAGCATACACTTCTGAATATAACGCGATAAAAAGAACATTATAGTCCATTGATAGATGGGTTATAAAAGTAGCCGTGGCTTAGAAACTTAGAAACTTATCAGCCCTGAGGCTGTATGTTACACTTCTTTAGTCGCTGTCCCTCCCTGACAAGTAAAACATTTGGTATAATGCCTTACTTTGTTTACAACAGTATTGTTCATGTTCTCAGTGCAGTAAATTCATTCGTTATCTGTGACACTGATCCTGCAATCTGGTGATTCTCTCATTCCCGTCATAGAGACATGCAACCATTCACCCTCGCTCACACACATCTGGACAATTAAAGGTCTCCACCGCGTGCCATGGTTTTGTGGGTGGGAACCGGAGAGCCAGGAGGAAACCCACGCGGGCAATGCAAACTCAGGCCGCCTGTCGGAATTGAACCAGGGACCTCCTCCCTGCGAGGCGGAGGCGCTAACCCAGATGTTGACCCTGGTTTGCGGTTCATACTCACAAGGCGACTCCAGACCGCCCCCTGTCTGCTCTGCATGTCAGGTGTGAGGCGCACCTGTTCAGTGGTTACCATGGCATCCCCCATCAGCTCCCAGTGGGAGGAGCCTAAAGACCCCACACCTACAAGAAAGAGGAGGTAGCATCAAGATGATTACCTGCTAACACAGTGTTTACACGCTAAGTGGGGTGTGAAACCCACGATAAAATACAAGATTAGGTTTATTTCATTTAAGGGGGGCTATTTCTCCGTAATAAATCCGCTCACAGGTTCGTCTAAAGCATGCCGATATATATATTTTAGGTAAAATGAGCTAGAAGACGATTAGCCGGCCGGACCTACAAGGGCGCTTTCTGGAAAATTCTGCCTCATACATTAGCAGTCATTGGGGGGTATGGAGCAGTTACCTTGGTATGGCTTGGAGAGGGAATACTCCCGCTTCAAGAACTCCTCCATTTCGTGATCATCGTCGGCAAAACACCAGCTGACCGCAAGAGCCAGGACGACCAGAGTCCAGCGTGATCTGATAGCCATTATAATCCTCATAAAAAGACCCCGAATAACGGTTTAGAATCTCTGCAATGTCGGTTCAAGCTCCCTTCCACGGCCATCACAGGTCAAGCCCACCGACCAAGCCCCACCCACTTTTCCTTTCCACTACCGTCCTATTGGCCAGACGTATTCTACATTCCTCTTTACCATTGGTTTATTTCGCTGCCGATCAGCAGTTACGTTTTCTATTGGATATATAATGTGGTTATTCCCGTTCATATAGAGCTACAGTGAAAGTGATGCAGAAATATAGATATTAGATAAATGTATATCGGCATGCATTATGTTTTATATATATATATACATATATATATATGTATATATAAATATTTTACTTTGCGTTCTTTGAAAAGTTCATTGACAGTTCTTAACTGGAATAAACCCAGCTCCAGTCATATTAAATGTACTACTCTTTGTTTATTATCTTTAACTATTCCCTAACACTTTTCAGTTCCCATTGAAAATTCCTAACGGATTTATTTAATTGAATTCAAATTACATTATTTTTCCCCCCAAGATAAGTGGTGACCAACAGAGTGAGCAGGTGTAGACAAAGGCAGAGGAAAATTTTCAAGTATTACAATATATTAACAAATAAACAAAAACAAACGTCAGACAAAAAGTAGGCAGACGCCAAATTTTTTCCATTCTATGTGGTTTATACTCTGCAGTTCTTTTGAGTTATAACCAGTACCTGGATGTATAAAACATATCGTCAGCAGTCAGTGTTGTTTATGCAAAGCTAGAAGTGTTTATATTTAAAAGAGAACAGCAATTGTAGTCAGTGCCTCTGCAATGCTTTCGAACCCCTGAACTTCTTCACGACAGTAGGATATATTTGTTTAGTTTGTAGTTAATTTGAAACATGTGCAACCATCCATAATATTAACATGTCACACTGATATGGCCTTCTCTTAGTCAGAAAGGAGCAGGCAGATGTCTACACCATTTCTAAAGCATTGAGGTCATGTAACTTGCAGTCCATCAACACGCTAAACCTGACAGATGAACCCAAGAACCTTCGATCACTACCACTCTTTCAGATCTCTAAGCTCCCAGGACGCAGAGCTGCTTATGATCCCTGGAGTCTCCAAAAGAGGATTTGGCAGCCGGATCATTCAGTTTCAGAGCCACCTTCCAATCTCGATCCGAGGGGTGGACACCCACTCTTTCTTTAAGACCAGACTTAAAACCTTTCTTTTTGAGAGAGCTCATAATGAGCTCTCGATTAGCCCCTAGTTTTGCAGTCATAATCTTGACAATCCTCCCACTCCTCCTTTCCTGTCTGCACTGAGATCCCTTCATTAACGCATGATGATAACCTCATATCCTCTATTGAGTCCCTGGGCTCTCATTTCCCAGGTTTCCGGAGGCGTTGCTTGATCTACTGCAGTGTCTTGCCGAAGGTCCACCATTGTTATTGTTCTGTTATGAACATTAAAGTTATCATTTTATTATTTCAGCTCATACCATTTAACTGTTCGCGCACAGTTGTTACTCTATCTTTTTTTTTTCCTCTCGCTTTGTCCGGTCGAGACAGAAGGCCGCCCAGATTGAGGTGGGATCTGTCCGAGGTTTCTGCACCGGTAAAACTCCTTGCCATCGTCACCTTGGCTCATGGGGGAATGTTGTATTTCTGTGCATCATTTTGAGGAGTGTGGTTCAGACATGCACCACATGCAAAAAGTATATGAGATAACCGTGTTGTGGTTTGTCACCATAGTAATGATATCTGATTTAACATTTGCTTTTGCTGCCCTCTAGTGGCCAACCGGCGCTCCTGCCGCTGGCGGGAGGCTGTCGGTGATATCACGCCCACTTCCAGCTCCCCTCTGACGGTCCGCTCTCACCTGATCTCGGGGATGGAGTGAAGCCGGAGACGGAAAAGGGGAGACGCAATGGATCCAACGGAAGAAAAAACTACCAAGACCGTCGACATTTACCGCGACACTTGGGTCCGGTTCTTAGGTACGTCATTTTTTAATTCCCCCATCCGTTTTTCTTTTTTTCCGTGGAAAAACCGAGCGGTAAAAGCAGCGGAGAGACACGGCTTGACCCTGAGGCTAGCTAGCTAGCTAGCTTCCAGCTAGCACCAGAGCCGGTTAGCTCATTGGAAAGCGCTATTTATAGCAAATGTGGCGTTTGGAGGACACTTTGTCCGCCTTGGAGGTGAAACACAAACACGGTAACTGCCCTCCATGGAGCCGTGCGCGTACTACGACGCGTAGTAGCACTCTATGCTAACCGCCCGCCTAGATTGAGCTGCATCCGGTGAACTCAGAGGACGCCCTGGTAGTGGAGTTGTAGTAGAAGTTGTAGTACAGGTCGGGGCGGTGAGTCATGCAAACGACACGCCCGCAAACTCGACAGAGACACCGGGTGCAGGAGGGACAGATCCACCGGGGTTGACAACCCCGTCGGGGGGAAGGGACAACATCCGAGGGGGGGGTCCGAAGGGCGTCCTCGCTGCAGCACCCCTCACCCGCATTCGTCTGCGCTGGCACTCGGTGTGCTGACCTTCCTTCAGGGCCCTTAAATCAGGAGTAGAGGTTCTATGTTCCTGACGGGATTTCTGGATCATTAAATCCTATTTTTTACAGAAACCTCTCTACCTCTAGATGCGTATGATGCATCGAATGACTAATAGATGCTAAACGAAACAAGTGAAACAACCATGTATCGTTTGTTGATGTTGTTGTGAAGTCCTTGTTCTAATGTTTACTGCTCTTTTCACAGTGGCATGACTTTAAGATTTTATTTTCCGTATTTAGTGTATTAAGTGTTCATCCCTTAAACTCCAAGCATCAGGTAAAGAGGACACTGCTGGACAGCTAAACTGCCGGACAGCTAAACTGTTGGTCGGATCATAATGTGGGGTTGCAGTCACAGACAGAGAGAAACAATTTGCAGTCTTAAGTCAAAACAAAACATGAGAATTGTGGCCGAAATTGGAGGCTCCCGGGTTGGATTCTCACGGGGGGCCTTCCTGTGGAGTCTCCCCATGTCTGTGTGGGATTCGTCCGGCTTCCTCCCACAGTCCAAAAACATGCAGGAGGTTCATTGGAGACCCTAAATTGTCCAGGGGGGTGAATGGTAGTACGTCTCTGCATGACGTGTGAATGAAAGAGTGAATAGCCGTGTGTCTACATGACAAGTGAATGGTCGCATGTCTATATGACATTTGAATGAGTATTTGAATTTGAATGAGTTGTATTTATATGGCAAGTGAATTACAGTGTGGGTATTTGTATTCACTTTATGACATGTGAATGAGAGTGAATTCTTGTGACGTGTAAATGACAGGGTGAATGGACGTACGTTTCTATTTGTGTTCTTTAGCCTGACTGCATGATTAACGGTATAGATGATGAATGAATGAATGAATATTCTCTTTCTTATCTATTCCTACACAAATATCGCTTTTCAAAGTGTAAAAATTAAAACCAGTTACCAAAATATTCCTTTCCATCTGTCTCTCTGGAGGCGTCACAGTTTTCAAGTAGATAATCTCAGGGCGCCATGAATTTCTAAAGATATGAATGTTTCAAAAAATCTATGGACATCTTACTACTTTATGTACAGACATCATCGGTGCACAGTTATTACCCACACAAATACTATCTCTTCTTAAAACGTTACAGTTGTTTGTACAAATTGTACCGAGCCAAATGGAATTCCTCGTATTAGATTACACAATGCAGTGCATAATCTCCATTTGGAAAATGGGGATTATGTAAGAAAGATTAGACTTCAATTGAAATGTTGCTGTCTGGATTATCACAGCAGCTAGTAGAGCGGGATGTTTTGTTTTTAATGTCGCTGAGCCGTAGCGTCTGTCGGGGGAGTGTATCCTCCTCTTCCTGTATGTACCTCACTGATTTTGACATTTTATTCAGCATAAGGGTTTTGCTACCGACGCGCGGCGGGCTTAACGGCGCCTTGGCAGAATCCCAGCAGAGTAACAGGATCACCCCTCAGTCGCTGCTGATTGTTGTTTGCGGTCGGCAAACCGCGGGGGCTAAATCACAGGTTTCACACAATTTTTTTCTTACGTTTGATTAGATACCGGATCCTCAGAGATATCAAAGTCCTTCACGGTGTTATTTCCACTTAATTCAGTGAATCAATAGGATATGGATATGAGACTTTGATGAATGGAAATGATAAGTCCGAAATATAGAATTAGGATGATAAGAGTAGCGCTTTTGGCCTGTTGATGGTTTCGTGGAAATACCAGCTGTTTGTACGTGTGCCAGTGCAACACTGCACTGAATACAGCTGATTACCATCATAAAATCAATAGATAGCCTGCTGTCCCCTCCCACCCTTGGTAAGTAGCACAATAGAGGCCAGTAAGAGAACAGCAATGTATACTTTTCTACTTTGCCTAGCATTACTCGTCATTTAAAAAAAAAAAAGAAGAAAATTTTTAACCCCTGACAAACCGTCATATATGTTTACTTATCTCTTCACTTTCCTGTCAACGCACACCTTTTCAAACACAACAGGTTAACGAACAGCGGTAACCTGACAGCCTTCGCTCCCCGGCCCGTAGGTGGCCCCGGCTTGAGGTATTTTATCATTTGCTGACTTCTTTGCTGAAAGATAATCTCATCTATCCCTGTATTTAGCTTATGCATTCATGCTTATTTCCATCCAAAGTTATTTTTCAGCAATTGTGCACAGCAGAACACCTCGGCGGGCAGCTGTCGTACATCGGTTACTGCAAAGTAGCAAATAGTGACGGTGAAGGGGAACAGCCGTCTCTTGGTGTTTTAACTTCGGAGGGGGGTGGGATCTTCAAACAGCTTGCATTTCAAGGACTCGCTGTCATAGACTAGAAACGACTGTGTGGTCGGAAAGCCGAAATGACTCACACTCCACTTCCCGTGAACAGCACACAGCACAGAGATAATGGCTGCATCAAAGACAGAGCCATGTGGATTACAAGTGCACAGCAGTCATTGAGAGAAAATGATAACGAGGATTACTCCGCAACACGACGCGTTCACGTGCACTTTAGTGACGCGGCACTAGGAACCGTGGCTTCACGTTACAAAGTCGCAAAGTCCCGGGTTCGGAGGTTCTCAACCCGACGGGGGCGTAGCGAACACGTTTATTTACATTCTAACCTCATTTCTAAAATCCCGGCGTGCCGAGAACCTGAGGTTACCCCGGGGTTAATCACTTATCCGCCACATCAGTCAGAGTTTCCTGTCAAATGCAAGGGGGTTTATATATTCTGCACATTCATTGATTTAATGAAAAATGATTAAATAAAACAAACAACAAATCAGATTTAAGCAGAATACACTGTACGTGCAGGATGACAGGGCGCAAAGTCAAGGTGTTGTTAATGGATATCTTAAATCTGATAAAGGCTGCAACATTATCTGATACGGTATCAGACAGTGCACTCAAGTAATCCAGTAGACTTATTAATCTGATAAGGATTGTTTGATTTTGTTTATTTATTTGTTTTATTTACTTTATTATTATTTCTTATGTTGACACGCTCAGCGTATCATCGGTGATTTTAAAGGCGTTATTTAAAACGAGAGACCCCCCCCCCCCCCCCCCCCCCCCCCCATTCCCCCCAATATAGCCCGTCCCAATCGTG
>CAAKHD010006435.1:18272-37431 GCA_901007705.1 Fistularia tabacaria
GATACATCCAGCCTGCGCAGGATGCAGCTTTAAACTCCAGTAGGTAAGCCTACTTGGGTAAGCCTCGCGCAACGTGCCGGGGAAAAAAAACCCACTTAAGTGATGAGAGGAAAAAAACACAAACTGTATGCTCAAGAGACGGTTCAAAAGATTAAAATATCAAATAAACGTTACGAAGAGGCAGCACAGTGTCGCCTCACAGCGACAAGGTCACTGGTTGGAGTGTCCGTGTTCTCCTCAGGGTTCCCCGGGTTCCTCCCAAAGTTCAAAAACGTGCAGGAGGTTCATTGGAGACCCTGCGTTTGCCAGACGCATGAACGGTCGGATGTCTCTATAAGCGGCCCTGTGGCCGACTGGCGTCCGGTCAAGGGTGAACCCCACTTCCTGCCCAATGGCAGCCGGAAGAGGCTGCAGTTCACTCTGATGCGGGATAAGCGGTGCAGATAATGCACGAATGAATGGATACTACTGACGCCTCTCTATTTTCCAGTGGCAGACTTAAAACTTGAGCTCCGAAGGAAATGTTAAACGTCGTGGGGGAGTCTCACTGGAGCGGCAGCGCTCCCGTCACCTCGGTCGTTCAGTGCAAGCTGGTAATCTTCCGGTCTTAGCACAGTCGTAGCTCAGCCTGCGCCTCGTCTCGGGTCCTATGACAAAGTCAAACATGTCTGATGTTATCACGAGTCTTTGTGCTTTGTCAATCAACAACTAATAGACGAGCTCCGACAAAACCGGAAACGGGAAACCCGGTGGCGGCGTGATGGGAGAAGAATCGAGTTGTAGTTTTCCTCGAGTCTTTTCAAATCCCCGCAAAGTCTTTATATTTAAGATCCACGATTTTTAGTCTCGGACTTAAAACTCTACAAGCTCGTCTTTAGATGTGAGCTGGTGTCGGATGATTTTACCCGAGTCTTTTCAAAATGTTTTTTTAAGTCTTGCGCGCGAGCCCAGCTCTAAACCACTGACTACTTCGCTCAAAGGTACCTTTAAGTAGAGAGGGATCATATTCATAGCACGATCCCAATTTCAGTGAAACGACTTCGACGTCTTCATTTGGGAGCGATTTGTACGCTTTACTATCTTGATACTAAACTCCCGTCACCGCCCTCACATTGCGTCCGCCTTTGTGCAGGTCGGTGGACTTCCTGCTGGACTCCAGCCTCCGGAAGGTCTACGGCGAGGGAGAAAAGCACGAATGAGGGCGGGACCCCGCGGAGCCGGCTTCACCGGATGAACCACCGAAGAGCGGTTTCACGGCGCGAGATCTCGCCGAACATCACCCAAAGGAATAGAGGAGGGACTTCATCGCTAAATTATTTTTTGTTTCCTAATTAGAAATTATTTGCTGAGACGTTCAAAGTGCAATCTGGAACTCTGCGGAGAGTCACCGCCCCCCGAAACCCCCTTTTGTTTTTTGCCTGAGAGGCACCTCAGGGCCACAGGGGCGTCTCCAGGCGGAAAAGGACTCTGAGATCTACCTCGTCTCAGTTCTTTCCTTCGGCAGGGAAACATTGTGAAGTTGATTGTGAACACGGTGAGCGCCTCCAGGGTCGCGCAGTCGCCACGGGGGAACCCAACCCTCTGCGCCCGTCGGCCATTTTTCAGCGGTACTGTAATGATGGGCCGGAGAGCGGGTTTTCACCGACGCCCCTTTTTATAATAGCTTTCTTTTCTCTGCGTGGCCGAAAAAAACTCGATGTTTCACGTGATTCCTGTGACACACTTTCCCCCGAGCGTTTGACCTCATCGCCATTAAAGGCTTGCTCCTGGAACAGACATGTCCACATAATGTATGGTAGAAATGTCCAAAACCAGGTTTTAAGACCGAGCCCGGTGACCCGCAGCCATCCTAAGAAGTACCCGACGGATTTCTGATCCCATAATTGCAGCAAGATGGATCATTTTTCACATTAGGGTTTTTAAAAAATGTTTTTATGTTCCTCCATTTAATATCACACCTCTGCCAATTACCTTCTCAAGCACAAATCGAAAGGGGGGGGGGGGTCTGCGAATTTCTGGAACCGACACTCGGGAGTAAAAAAAAAAAAACAAAAAAAAACGGGGCACGTCAACAAATCAGTTGGCATTTAAGCTGCTTTAAAAGACTGCGATGTGAATCTTTTAACGCGAGGCGCGCTATTATCCGTTCGTTCTGGAAGCGCAACGGCGTTCAACTCTCCCCTCTGGCAGCCTCTTCTTTGTCGGACCTTCGACAGGCACGGAGTTCATTCGGATATTTACCACTCAGCCGATCCCGGTCTGGTCCGATCAAATAGCCCGACCGGCTCCTCACCGTTCCCGTGTTCTTCCATCTCGCACAAGCACCTTACATTCTACTCACCTTGGTGCGGCGCCCACGCAGTGGAACAGCGAGAGGGTCCTAGATAAACGCCTGTTACCGCAGATCCGTCGCCTCGGAAACTGTGCTTGATTATGCCAAACTATGCAAAGAAAAAAAAATAAAAAGCAGTGTCTCTGAATCATAAAGGGAAACCCGACACAAAATTGGGGAAGCCGTCACCAGCAGCTACACGGGTAAAAACACCGTTTACCACGTCCACGTCTCACTTCTACCTGTTTAAGCAATAATCAGCTCCACGCGTCAAACCACACTCACCTTGTCATGAATGATGGGGGGGGGGGGCAGAAATACAAATGTATTCCAAAGCCATGACCGTGGCCAAATAAGATGTCGTATTATTGGTTGTTTTCCGTCGGCCCGCTCGCAGTCGTACCCATCCGTAACATTTCGGTGTTGTGCAAAACTTAGAAAGCCAGTAGCTGTGACTTAGACTGTGAAGCAGAGTTGGGAGATCCGGACCCGGCAACCTCTGAAACACTGGAGAGCGAATGAAATAAGAGAAACCTGTAGCCAAATAAATCTGTATATTGTCGATTCTTGGTGGCGTGTTTTGGGTTTTTTTGTTTTGTTTTTTTTCTCCCCCACGGACGGCCGGACGGCCGTTTGTCCTGATTGAGGCCCCAGCTGGGGCCCGTTCTCCAGACGACGAGGCAGCATTAAGAGGCCGAGTGGACGCCCGCTCCAGTTTGCTCGGTCATGTTGGCACTCGGCTTTGCGTGTTTGGCCCTCCTGGCCACGGCCACCAACCAGGCAGGTAAGAGGACGGCTTTCTGCAGTGCTGTGCAATACTTTGTTTTTTTTATGTAAACTAGTAAATATAGGACCAGTATCGGCAGTTTGATGTATCCTACTTGGAAAAGCAGGTTATTTTCAGAGCAAAGCTGCAGCCTTCATGAAGTGAACGTGTCAATTTAAAAGTTTTAATTTTCATGCTCATTGAATAATTCTCTGCTTTTCCTTAGGTTGATTATGGTTTCATTTAAGGCATCCCTTTCATCACCCAGCTCAATATTGGCAACAAACTCCATTTGCAAACATTGAAACCTGCACAAAAATGATTACTGGCAAACTGAGTATTGTTTTTTCTTTTAATTAAATCTCCCTTTTTCATTTTATGTTTTGTAAGCATCAGGCCATAAAACAATTTAACTACATAATTTAAACATAACAAAATCCTCTTTCACTTCATGCAATTGTTTGGAGAAAATAGTGATAATCAAGCCAGTGCAATTATGACTCAGCAATGCAGAAAAGAGCCACAACTGGGCTGCGTTGCTCTGATCCCACTAGTATCGATATGATGATTAATCTGTCCACCGCTAGTTCCCAGACGCCCCCGTCATGCAGACTCCTGTCTAACCCTGAAACCGTGCCGTCGCTTGCAGACCTTCCCGTCGGCCTGGGTCGCTGGTTCCTCACCGAGACCCCGCCGTATGACCCCGCGCTGGAGGAGAAGTTCCTGCTGGAGGAGCTGTACGAGCCGGAGATCCCGCCCGCGGACGTCTTCGGTAGAGGCCGTACGCCGGCGACCACCGCCCTTCCGCTCGTCCTCTGGGAGGAGGACGCGCCGGTCACCGTGGAGGAACATCCAGACCCCATCGGTGAGCGGTCGTCGTTTTGCACCTCTTCGTTCATTTGCCTTTGTGTTTTTTTTTTTTTCCTCAACCGCCGCCGTCCTCCAGGTGAGGACGGGGGCGTGGACGAGGCGGGGAGCGTCGCCGTGTGGACGATGGTCCTGGTGGCCGGCGTGCTGCTGGCGTCAGTCCTGGGCTCTGTGGCCCTGGGCTACTACCTGTGCGTGTGGCGAGGAGGCCGGGTCCACTACCAGCGCCAGAAGCAAAGTCTGCTCAACTACTGAAGCGTAGAAACAAACGTGAAGTCCTCTGTCGCGGCGCCGCTTCCGGAGGACGACCGGCACAAAACCATTAAAGAGGAAACCAACATTTTAAATCTCAAGTGTCTCTTTTATCAGTCAGGACTGCAGGTGTTTGCTACCTTTTATCAGCTGCAATTTAAATTTCCTCTTCAGCTTTTTCTGCACGGAGATTACTTTTACCCACTCGTCAGCAACTAGCTCTTAACTAACTTTTTTTTTTTGGGGGGGGGTGATATTTAATGAAATATTAACATGGGACGTTTCGGACGCTGCACTTTTCACACGTTACTACTTAGATCGCGTTTTTCGGTCACAAGCTGCTAAAATGTCCTTCAGAACTGAAAGGAAACATGAGGTCTTGATGGCAGGAGCAACTGACCAACCAGGCTTTTACGAAGCACTGAAATTTCTCACAGCAGGTGTATTTAAAAAAAAAAAAATAAAAGTTTAGGGGGAAAGAACTTTTACTCAAATTGAAGTTGAATTACGTGTTTTTTTTGTTGTGTTCTCAGGCCTTGTACGTGAGTCTTAAGATGAAATGAAACTTAGTCCTGCAGTCCCTCGGCTGGCCACGAGAGGGCCTCACTCGTGCCCCCCCCCCCAAAGACTTGTTTTGGGGTTAAGATCACTTTGTCGCAAGTCAACATTTCACGCCGCCTGGGCTATCTCCACCCCCCCCCCACACACACACACACACCCTTGAGCAATATCAGGTGGCATTAGGGGGCCTGAGGAGACAAAAAGCTGATGAATTGAATTAATCTGGCCTCTTGTGACGGATGGGCCCGTTCACAGGGGAGTGCAAAACAGCAGCATTGTTCCATCTGTCACTCCGATTGCCACGTCGCTCTATGATTTGTGCGGCGGGGTTGCGAAGGCCACAAGTGGCTCAAAAGACCTCCCTCTTCCCCTGTCACTTGTCTCGTTTTTTTTTTTTTTTGTTTTTCGTCCCAGGAATTTGCAGCCTTTCAATTTCTCCCACCCCCACAGTGACATCCATGCAGCCAGATGCAGGGACGTGTGCATATGTGTTTATTTATTTTTATTTTTTTCCCCCCCCAAAGGCGAGCATTTAAGGTGGAACCCAACAGTTTTACTCCCGGTGATGGAAAACGCGGAGATTCCGAACGAACTAAAACCCGAATTCCACTTCCTGGACGAAAGCCTCCGGCATGCGCGGAGATCCCGACAGCTTTTTGCAACGGCCAATCACCAGCCTTCGTCTAACCCTCTACGGTCAACTAGCTTCCCGTCCTCTTTCCATCCCCTCGTATCCGATCGTTGCATCGAACCGCATGAAAATTCCCATCCGGGTGCCACAGATGCAGCTTTTTTTCATCGTCATTTCCTCTTTTTTTTTTTTTTATTAGAATATAAAAAGCTTTAGATTGAATTCAATAGCAAACACAATTCCTCAAATGGACCCTGATATCAAGGAACAGATACAGAGATGAAGTTATTTTTCATGTATACAGGACATAAAATCTATATTGTGAATAACCTACACGACAAAAGCTAATATCATTTGCGTTGCTACATCCATCCTGATTCCGTGAGGCTGAGTGAAGGACGTGTTTGAAAAGGGCACTTTAACGGTGCTGACTGAAATGCTCAACGGCGGACGGCGGATTTATGGAGGTCTGCGGGAAGCTTTGTTTCCAAAAACCTACAGAATGATGGTATAAAAGGCCTAGCATGTTGTTTTCAACGGGAAATGATCAGCTGATGGAGGCAGAAGGTTATCTGGATGCAGGAATCCAACTTCCTGTGTCGTCGGGGAAACACAAAACCGGGGATAAATCCATCGTGTGGAAATACAGCACGTGAGGGTTTGTGTTTTTGCCGATTCACGCGAGTCTGGCTATACGTTTGAGAAATTAAGAGAACGCGGCGCCGACGCTGAGCCATACATTATGCAATGTGGAGATGGAGGGCTCCCGGCGGTCTTCACGGAAGCTCCACGCGACGCTCCGAGACACGATGGCTGTCCGAGCTTCCTATTGGAGGAGACTGGCAGCGGCGTTGAGGGATTAAACGCCTCGCCTTCACTTTGTGCCAGCATTTGCAATGTAAATCATTTTTTTTTGTCTCCACGGCAACGGGACGCTACGCTCGCCGGTGTTTTTTTGTTTTAGATCGGCCGTGATACGCCGCGCCCTTACCAGATAGCGTCTTGATTCTCCCGCCGTCTCTCGTCATCCGACACACCTCTGGATTATCGTGAAACCGGTACAACCGAGGAAACACCAATACATCGGCCGTCACAGCGATTTCTCACACACACACACACACACACACACGTGTGGAGGCCGAGAAGAACGTTCACCTACAGGATGTCCTTTGGTTCGGCAAAACTTCTTTCACAAAGTTCCCCCAAATCACAAGAGTGCTCAGTCTAATTGTGTGTGTGTGTGTGTGTGTGTGTGTGTGTGTGTGTGTGTGTGTGTGTGTGTGTGTGTGTGTGTGCGCACGAGTGAAAGGGCCAGGGACAATGAATGATCCGCGGGTTCGCCGTTGCCAGTTCATTCATCAGAAGCGAAGCGTGGAGGAAGGTCACACGCACAAAGTTAGCTGCGGCCATATTTTGATGAAAAAAAAAAAAGACTTGGCTCCGCCCCCAAGATACTTCAATGATACTCAGTTTTAATTTGATGGAAAGGAAATCCACTTAAAATTTCCTCTCTTTATAACTAAAGACGATAACATTCTGAGTTGTTCGACTTTATTCAAATTATTCTCTCTTGAGCCTCAAAAAAAGCGTTGGAATGCGAGGTTGAACATCTGTGACCCTGTGAACGTTTCCAATGAACGAAAGAATGAATGTGTCTTCCCGTCTTTTCAATCTAACTCTGTAGATAATAAAACAGGAGCCCCGTAGCAAACAAAAACAAACAAATCTTCTCTGAGCTTCTCTGTTGCTCGACAAATAAGTACGAACGTCCTGGCAGGAAGTGGCTGTGAAATCGTGGTGCGCGATTAGAACCGTGGTTACGGTAGAACACGACCCTGCGCTATTACCGTAATACCCGCGAAGCGCAAGAAGATTTCAGAACAGCCATGGAAACGTGCTGCGTTTGAGTGCCGAATCGGGTTATTTGCGGCGAAGTACGATTTAAAGCTCGATGGATCCAGTGACTGTTTGGGGAAAATATCCAGGCTTTGCACGTGTTTAAGAATCCCTAAAAATAAAAATAAGAAGTGACGCAAGTAGAAAGGGTTTGTGTTTATCCGGGAAATATTCCAGATTAAAGTGGAATAATAGTTTCTGACTTTGTCTGACTGTTGCAGCTGGTTTTCGGCGATCGTGAATTGAAGCGAATCTTCATCACAGCGGTTTGTTTTTGAGCGTCGAAGTGAAAAAGGCTACTTCCTGGAACGGGATTGGAGTTAGACATTTCTTAGAAGCGTCTGCTATCGCTATAGATATCGGACCGTGATCGCCCGAGCCTTCAGGACTGAGAGGACCAAGCCGAAGATCTCAGGTGAACGTTCCTTAACCACGGCATACGAATTTAATTGGTTCTTTGACTCCGTTCGTAAACCGAAGTGTTCGCGAACAGGTTCGCTATTTCCCATTGGAATCCGTGCAAACCACGTTGATCCGTGCTCCAAAACATCCTGCACTCTTTGGAAACTTTTTATGAATTCATTTGGGGCAAAAATACAGAAAGAAGTTGAAGATAATCTTAATTATTGCTGTTTCTGCTGTTCTCTCTCTTCTTGCCAGCACTCTTACTCTGCGGTTCCCCTCGCTAAATCAGCAAAAGTAAAGCCTTCTGGCAGATGAGACCCTCGCAAATGCTAACGCTATCTCTCACAAGCTGTCTTCCATTAACCCACGCTGACAACAACTTTTCTACCTCTTCGAAAACTTGAGACCTTTGCCTCATTAGCGTAGTCACCTCTTTAGCCACATGCGCCGACTTGAGTGCATCTTTATTCTTCAGGATTGTGCGGACGGTTGACTTTGCTGCGTGGTAGTGCTTGGCGAGCTCTGTAACACCAACACCTCTCTCACCTTTCGCCATTATTTCCTTCTTCAGATCGACCTAAATTCTTAACTTTCTCTTAACTCCACTATCGCTAGCACTCTTAACTTTTTCCCGAGCCACAATGAGGGCTAGCTAACTGAAAAAAGCCCCCAAAAAAGCGTTCCAACAGGAGAACACAACAAGGAACGATGGAAACAACGCGAAGTAGCATGGACGACTGCCGCTACGCGACAACTTTGTCCGTTTGCGCGTCTGTGGATCGAGACTTGTTCACGGCTTGATTCAAAATCTGATCAAAAACTCTGTCCGTTGGCCGATTTGTTGGTAATCAGTGGCGTTCGTAGGCCGAGGTCGTCCTGTACAAGGGCGGGGAAGGAGCACAGATGAAGACCCTCGCCGTCGGGGAATGCGGCGCGCCGACAAGGAGACGGATGGCTGGTCTCCCCCAGCGACCGAAACCCGGGCAGAACAGTCACAAAACAACAACTGTGAGCCGGTATCCGTCTGAGAGGAGTTAGACCTCCGCGTGATTTAAGGTCTCCCTCTCTCTCTCTCTTCGGCACCGCTATAATTTTCCTGGGTGGAATGATGGATGGGTCGGTGTCGGCCCGTGTTCATTATAATGCGCGCCATCTATTCTTCGCAGCCAGACTCCACCTCGCTCCAGGAAATGTCACTGAGGTAGTCGGAGCCGGCGAGAGAGGAGCAGCTCTCATCCGATATCGCGGGTTTGTGGTGGCGTTGGGGGTGGGGTGGGGGGGTTACGATGAGGTGCGTGTGTTAGCTTAGCGTCCGGGTCATCCATCACTCTCTAATGAAGACACTGAAGGGGATTCTGCGGTGTCTTTACGGCGACGCACTCCTCGGGGCCTGAGGGATGAGCGCTCCTCGCTGTCCACGCCAGATCATTCCCCCGGATGGCGGTGAATCATTCATGAGCGCCGCGCCAGAGGAAGAAAACGATGTGAGAAAGGATCAAATGTTGAAGCCTCTGTTGCTTGCCGGGCCAAAATCAGCCGTTTCAATTGGACTTGGACATCTTTTCGCAGGCGGTTTAATCCAATCCAGGGCGCTGACGGGTCGGGCGTTGTTGACTCGGGTCAGAGACGTGTCTTAAGTTGTCACGGTACCAGCCATGATGCGCTGGGACTTCTTCTTCTCCTTTAGGATGCTCCCTTCAGGGGTCACCGCAGCAAATCTAACCCTATTCTCTGTGTCCTCTTCTCGCACACCAGCATACTTCAAGTCCTCTGTCACTACATCCATAAATCTTCTCTTTGGTCTTCCTCCAGGCCTCTTGCTTGGCAGCTCCAACCTCCAACCATTTACTTTCCCTCCTCTGTTCACGACCAAACGTCTCAATCTGGCCTCTCTGACCTTCTCTCCAGAACATCTAACATGCGCCGTCCCTCTGATGGACTCATTCCTGATCCCATCCATCCTCGTCACTCCTGAAGAGAACCTCAACATCTTCATCTCTGCCGCCTCCAGCTCTGCCTCCTGTCTTTTCCTCAATGCCACGACTCCCCATGTCCAACTACATACCTGAGATTAAATCAATAATCCATCCATTCTCCGTACATCTTATCCTGTCCTCGGGGTTGCGGAGGTGCTGGAGCTGATCCAAGCTGTCACTGGCCAAGAGGCGGGGTTCACCCTGGGTCGCCAGTCGGCCGCTTATCCAGACATACAACCATTCAGTCACTTGCTCACACGTCTGGACAATACAGGGTCTCCAATGAACCTCCTGCACGATTTTGGACTGCGGGGGAACCAACTCAGACACAGGGAAGACATAGAGACTCCACAGAGAAAGGGAATCCAATCAGGAACCTTCTTGCTGTGAGGGGGAAGTGGCTAACCACTGCGCCCCCGTGCCGCCTTAAATCATGAGTCCATGTTGGAAGTGGTACATTCAGGGTAAAGTATATATGGACGAACTAATCGGGAAATATAAAGTGGTTTTTGTTTCCAGGTGTCTGAACCGGAGTCAGAGATCTGCAGCGCAGAGGTCCAAGAGCACAAAATCCGGGGCCAAGTCACTCAAGCCCTGGAGCCGGTCCTGTCCAGCAACGCTGCCAAATTCCAAGGTACTCACGAATGGTCGTGGCTCGGCGAGCGAACCGCTCCCCCGCCACCGCGTCCTCTGACATCACCCTCCACAAGGTTGTTGTTGCTCGGCTTGTTTCGGCTTGACCTACATTTCACAGAAGCACGGTGGCGGCGGGTCCGGCGGACCTGCGCCGGGGCTCACGAGGCAGCGCCGCTCTCTCCTGCCGCCGTCAAATCACAATGTTGATCTGAAATGGAGAGTTCATCTGCGAGGGTTCCCCAGCAGCTTCGGAAAACAACGCAAATCAGACGTTGCGTCCCGTTCCCACTGGATCTTCTTTTTATGGTTGTTATAAAGTAAATCTGTTTGCAGATGACACTGTCATATTACTTGCAGCAAGACAGAATAAAGCATGGTGTTTGCAGGTGACACTGTGATACGTAGTGAGAGCTGGGATGAGGGGAAGGAACATCTAGAGAGAGGTTCCTGGAACGGAGAGGAACCGGGGTTAGCTAGAGCCGGACAGAATGCATGGGTGTGAATGAGAGGGACGGTGATGCCAT
Source organism: Fistularia tabacaria (assembly GCA_901007705.1). Classification (NCBI taxonomy): domain Eukaryota; kingdom Metazoa; phylum Chordata; class Actinopteri; order Syngnathiformes; family Fistulariidae; genus Fistularia; species Fistularia tabacaria. Next base: position 29,119 of record CAAKHD010006435.1, read on the forward strand.
GAGGAGTTGAGATGAAGGAGGTGGAGGAGTTGAAGCACTCGGGGTCAACAGTCCAGAGAGAGTGGAGAGGAGGTGGAGCAAGCAGGTTCAAGCAGGTTGGAGAAAATGAATGGAAAGGTTCAGGAGGTGGAGGTGAGAGCAGCCATGTTGTTTGGTTTAGAGACACCGAGGAGACGGGAAGCAGAGCCGGAGGCTGCAGAGATGAAGATGTAGAGGCTCCTCTTTGGGAGAGTCGAGTACAGAGAGGCTCAGGAATGAGTCCATCAGAGGGAGCCATGTTAGATGTTCTGGAGATAAGGTCAGAGAGGCCAGACTGAGATGTTTGGTCATGCACAGCAGAGGGAGAGTGAATGGTTGGAGCATGGAGCTGCCAGGCAGGAGGCCTGGAGGAAGAGCAAAGAGAAGATTTATGGATGTAGAGGACAGAGATACAAGAGGGAGTGGAGGCGAAGAAGGTGGAGGATTTGAAGCAGGATTTGTTTCTGCTGAAGTTGGATTAAGACCTTTGCAGACGACACTGTGTTATGTGTTGAGAGCTGGCAGCGGGTCGAGGAACGTCTAGAGATGTTCCTCCGCTGCAAGACAGGGGACATGTGTGTGAATGGGGGAACCCTGGGGGAACGGAGATGCTACAGGGAGTGGAGGTGAAGAAGGTGGAGGATTTGAAGCAACAAGGGGTGGAGAAAAGTGTCAGGGGTGATAAAAGAGTGTGAGAAGACCAAGGTGAGCAGCCATGTTGTCTGGTTTGGAGACACTGAGGAGGAGACAGGAGGCAGAGCTGGAGGCAACAGAGATGGAGGTTCCTCTTTGGGAGTGAGGAGGACAGAGAAGATCAAGAATGAGTCCAAGGGAGCCATGTTAGATGTTCTGGAGATAAAGTCAGATTGAGATGGTTTGGACGTGGACAGGAGGGATGGTGACGATCTGACAACTGATAGAAGCTGTTGGCACCAGCTTCGACGAAGCAGCGTCTTACAGACGAGAACGTGGTCTCCTCCGTGGGGACGCCGGTCTCCGGTCTCCATGAAACCAGCCTGAAATGACTCCCTCATAGGTGCTTACTTCTATCCTCGTTGCTAATACCTTCATTATTAATCATTTGAATTCCATCAATACCTCATCTGTATACGATATGCCTCATCCAATAAAGGCACTTTGGCCGAATCCTCGGCTCGGTGAGACCTGAGGGAGCCCCCTCGCTCCTCGGCCTCTCCCCAACCCGCTCTTCACTGGAACTCCAATAACGTAAATCCTCAGAGGGCTAATTTGGGATCCGCGAGGCGCTGTGCCGCGTTGTAAAGCGCCGTCAACACCAATCGTAAAATGCAAATCACGGCCATTTGGAACGTAATTGACGGCCATCGCTTCCCGCCGGCGATGAGCCTTCGTAAGAGACCCTCCCGAAGTTAGCCAAGTCAAAGAACAATTTTGAATATGTTAAAGAGGGTCCGTGCGGTGAAGACCTGATTCCTGCATACATCTGCATACATTCCTAGCTTCATCTCCGTCCTGCTATTAAACACACACAAATGCGAATCCCTCAACAGCTCCAAACAGACTGTCGAGACCACATGTGTTAAACTCAAGGCCCGCGGGCCAAATGTGGCCCGCCACGTCATTTAATCTGGCCCGTGAGAACGTCTTAAAAGGTCTGATTGTCTTAAAATAAATAAGTCAAACGCCTGCGTTGATCATAAACACTACATTTCCCACATTTATTGCCGATCAAGTTACCCGCAAAGTGCAGCATTCCGCCATTACATTGCAGTAGATCCACATCAATGCCATTTTCTACAAGTGGAATTGAGAAATAAAAATGATCCCTAAATGTCCAGGAGGAGAAAAAAGTTGATGGAAGTCTGTTTCAACAAAGATGGGAATGCGATGTTTGTGCTTCGAGGAGAAATAAAACCATATGTCTTTTGGGCGATAGGAAAGACAGAGAATAGTTATTTCATTTTTACATTTATCGTTAGCCTTTGGAAAAAGGTTACTGTTGAAAATGAATTCTGAAGGCTGCAAATAAAAAGAGGCATACGGTTTTTATTTTAGAAATGAATGCCATTGGTGTGTTTTTTTAGTTTGGATTTAAATTTTGCATGTGTGCAATATTAAGTGATATAGTGTCCAGTATTAAGCTTAGCTTGTTCCATATTCAGTTTTTCAGCAGAACTTGTTTGGGTCCACATGAAAAGGCCCATTGTTATATCTGGAGGAAGATTTTTTCCAATAAATATCAATGTTGGCCCACTGTGGATTGGAGTTTGACACCCCTGCTCTAGACAAACACATTACCTTTCATCAGAAAAGTAATAAATGTTTTATTTTTTTGGGGGCCTCCTCCTCATCCTCCTCACACTCGGATGAAGTCAGCGGGGGCCCCGTGACGGGGTGGTGGTGGTGACGGGACGCGTGGCATATTGAAATGGATTTATTCGCGTCGATAGCATCTCTCCAACATGACGCCGAGCGCGTCAAACTTTGCGCAGGAGTCTTTTGAAAGCCTTTATAAGGGCGCATCGAACCGAAACGATGGTGGCGACGGGGTCTCCAAATGAGTTCTGGATGATTCCTGGAGCAAAAGGGATCGATAGCCGCCAGGCTAATCCTTCGCTCATCCCTCTGATTCGTATCTTTCCTAGGACTGAGGAGGACCTAAGGCTCGCTCTCCGCGGCAGCCGCTCCCTCACTTCCATAAAGCCGAACTGGATGATTCATGTCAGAAGTGATGGGAAATCATAACCGAGTGGACGCGCCGCTGTATCGCCGCGATGTTTTCGAGAAAGGCCTATAAATAGTCGGGTTCAAACGCAAAGGTTGATTTCACACATGCAGGGACGGATAAACGCATCCGGACGGAAACACGTTATTAATTATAAAACTGAAATGCGCCGCTGTGTGTCCCTGTACGCTCCTGTTTGCGCCTCAAGTGAGATTACACAAGAATGGACCAAGATGTCTGCAGATGGCTTTGTGATCTGAACAGGGAGCAGGCGGAGGAACATCCAGGGCAGGGGTCGGCGACCTTCAACGCTCAAAGAGACGACCGGACCTGTGTTCTTAAAGAAAGAAAACACCGGGAGACACGAAACCCCTTCGGACAGCCAACACTCCAGCTGTCTGTTTTTTCCCCTTTCATGCCAGGTTTAAAAAAAGTCATGATATTTCTGAACTGCTGCGGGGAAAACAAAATTTATGTCTGCCTGCAACAAAAACATTCTGAACCCCGAAAAAAAAGTCCGCAAGGTTGAAAGTTCTGTTCAAATGAAATACTCAAAGTCTACGCGACCCCTTCTCGTGTTCATGAAATAAAAGGCCGAACTTAAATGATCCCCTGCGAACCAGGAGTGCCATCATCGGTGTATCGTGTAGTCCGCTGTCAGCGCAAATAAATAAGGACCATTTCACTTAACGCTGCAAAAAATATATGTGAAAATTAAATAGCCGATTAAAATGTTTATTTTACCCGGTTAATGAGATTTCAGCTCCCGAACCTCCACGCACAGCGTCTGCAACATCAAGCATGTTAAAGCTCAATAAACGACAAGAAATTAAACACGTTTTACTTTTTATATTTATTAAAAAGATAAGTAATTGAAATGAAACTAATCTAAATTAAATTATTTACTCTCCAAAGCCAGCAGAGGGATGAAAGAGGAGAGGAATGAAGGCGAGCTGCAGCAAAACAGAATATATGTATGCAGAATTATTGCTTCCTCTAAAGTTGGATTAAGACCTTTGCAGACGACACTGTGATCTGTGTTGAGAGCTGGCAGCGGGTCGAGGAACGGCTAGAGATGTTCCTGGAAAGGAGGTATGAAGGTTAGCCGCTGCAAGACAGGGGACATGTGTGTGAATGGGGGGTTGTTGAAGCAACAAGGGGTTCGAGAAAAGGGGCGTCAGGGGGGATAAAAGAGTGTGAGAAGACCAAGGTGAGCAGCCATGTTGTCTGGTTTGGAGACACTGAGGAGGAGACAGGAGGCAGAGCTGGAGGCAACAGAGATGGAGGTTCCTCTTTGGGAGTGAGGAGGACAGAGAAGATCAGGAATGAGTCCAAGGGAGCCATGTTGGATGTTCTGGAGATAAAGTCAGATTGAGATGGTTTGGACGTGGACAGAGGAGGGATGGTGACGATCTGGGGAGAAGGATGCTGAGGTGGGAACTGCCAGGCAGTAGGTCTGGAAGAAGACCAGAGAGGGGGTTCATGGATGGAGGGATGGAGGACAGGAGGTGCGGGGGTTACATGGAGGCAGACGATTGGCTGCGGGCTTCACAAATCTGTCGCGATATGTTCAAAGACCCACTTGAAAGTACCGTATTTCACAAAGACGTCCAGAGTTACATCTCCTTTTCCTTTCCGTGCCTTTATGCAAACGTTTGAAGCACAGCTAAGCGAAGAAGTAGGAGGTTTGCGTGTCGCATCTTCATCCCCCCGTGAAGCCAAAACAGATGAGAGCAGTCCAGCTTCGTTGGCGTCAGACACACACCCTCACACACACTCACACACACTCACACACACTCACATACAGACACTTACGGGCACAGAGAGCATATAATAAGTATCCCGAATGAATTATTAATCATCACACAAATATTTGATGGACTGACTCCTGGGCGGCCCCTCCGTCGACGTCAGGAAGCTGTGCTTTATTAATAATCTTTTTGTTCGCCGCCAACAGGAGGCAGCGCCTGCGTCCCCACCGAACGGCCGCGCCACCCTTTTATAGGAGGTGTAAACAAAACCCCCGATAAAGCCTCCGTTGGCGTCTGTACGGCAGTGGGGTAACTAAGCGACGGGGACGGGCCGGCGCTCAGGCCAAGGTGTGAGGACAAGGTTCTCCTGGGTTCTCGGAAAACAACGCTTGCGGTTGAATTCGCGACCTCTAGATTTTCCTTGCCGAGAATTACAGAAGTCGTTCATTTATTCGTTATCGATACCGGCCATGTCATTGGGCGATATGTGGCGTTCACCTTGGATCAATCACAAGGCTACATATAGAGACATACAACAATTCAAACATCTGGACAACTCAGTGGACCTCTTTCATGTGGGAGGAAACCGGAGAACCTGGTGCTCGCCAAGGTCACAGAGACATGGGTAGAACGAGGAGACTCCACCGACAGGCTTCCTGTGGGAACCGAGCCAGGATCTTCTTGTTGTGAGGCGGAGACGCTGACCGCCGCGCCAACCGTGCCGCCAATTACCCAATAAATTGCTTTAAAAAACATGGCCCAGCGTTGATGGTCCCCCGGCCCTCTTCAGGGGGGAACATGTTAATACGAGCTCTGGCGCCGGCACCGCATCTCCAGGACACGCGCCAGTGAATTCCCGGCGTTTAGCATATCATTCATGTTCTCATCACACGGCTGGAGCCGCTCCCGTGTACTCTCAATTTGCGTTGACGTTGCCGTCTCCTCTGGGCCGGTGTTTATCGGCAACACCAATGGCGCCCCCCCCCCCCACGCCGGTGCTAGCGTTTGATGTTACGCGCTGCGTTCAGGGGTCCGGAAAATCTGCGAAACTCGGGAAGGCTGTCCGAATTCAGAGCACACCAATCAGCTCCTGTCCTCATCAGTTTCGCACAATATCGGACCAGTTAGCGTGGCGCTCTAGTAGTCCGCTTAATCCGTGCTAATGTGATTACTAGCTGTTGATTCCTACATTGCTAAGTATGTTAGCATCCGTGCTCTTCCGCCATCTGACTTTCAGAATCACTGCATGGAAACAGATTATCTGCTGGATGGTGGTATAATTTGCATATGTAGGTCGCCATTAAATTAAAACGGATCATAAGGGGTGGTGGGCTGGTGGGTGGGGGGTAAACTTCCTGTGATGCGACGCGTTTCCACCCACTTCTGCTCACGGGGTTATTTTAATTCGCCCCCCAAAAAGGCCATTACTGAGGTGGAACTAACATTAAATCATGTTCAGTGGCCCCCTTAAGATACGAATCACTTTATATATGAATTTTTAAAGATACGAAGCGCGATTAAGAGCAAATTTTATCTTTGAAATATGAAGAAGAATTCATGATACGAATACGAGAACGAGAACAAAATTCGAAATTTGCGCGTTTCGCGCAAACCAAGCTGCCGCGACTCCAATACCCTTCATGACGCCGCCGCATCTTCTGAATTGGTGCTGCTCGCTAGGGTAGTTTGTACAGGACGGATATCTCGTGTCGCGTTCCTATCTCTTGGTTGGCCTAAATTTGATATCTTTGCGCTTATTTTGTGTATTTTTTATTCATCAGTCATCGTGGGCCATAAGACAGCAAGTGGTGAACCCAGAAAGAAGATACTTTCTATGGAAATTAAGCACTAAATTAATAGCGAAGCACGAACGTGGTGTCTGTATGACCGATATCCCACGTCAACAGGATCGCAACGCATCCAGGATATGTAGCAACCAATTCATTTGTTTTCTGTTATTTTCAATGGGGAAAATTCACTTAAGACACGAAAAAAATCACCATACGAACCCACTTCTGGAAGGACTTAAATTTGTATCTTAAGGGACCACTGTACTCTCCCAGGTCCAGTGACCTTTTATGCGACGCTTTGTCACCTCGGAAGAGATTTGATTTTAAGTTCATTTCGTGTATGTTCTCGGGGGAACTATCGGATAAGCAGCTAAACGCAGCTAACGGTGCAGCGCCATTGGAAGTCCTAGGAGGGCAATGCTGCGCGGTATGCTCAATTGTGACCAGCAAAGGGACAGAGAAGATGGCCACTTGGTGCCGGCATCACCGTCCATGTGTCGTTACTCGCCGCAAGCTACTACCTTTTTCTTGGAATCTACATCATCCCCCGCTCCTCCGCCGTCGCCGTGTTTCTTATGGTCTGAACTCAGAAGTGAACTCCGCACCGCCCTCTGGTGGATGTATTGCTTAACAACCACGGTCTGTAAAAACACGCATGGGTGATGTTAGAAATGGATGTACCTGTTTACTGGTGTTAGCATAAGCCAGCCCCGAGACCCTTTTTCGGTGTTGTGTAGATACTTCAGGGGGGGGGCTTCTCTCTTCCTGCCCCTGAGTCTCCAAAGCCTCGTCTACGGCCCTGTCCATTAAACCTAATGCTGGTCTTGCACTGAAAGACTTTCAGACTGAAAAAGACTGAGAGTGGGAAGGAACTTTTAGGAGTTTTACCGGAGTCGCAGCGCTCCCGTCACCTCGATGGTTAAGTATGAGGTGGCGAACTGAGCTGTTCGGGATCAGTCTTTTCCTAGTCTTGGGCTTTCGACCATATGTGCCCAACGTGGTTGATGTTATCACAGGTCTTTAAGTCATTCCGGTGACATATCTCAATCAACAACCAACAGACCAGCTGAAACCTGGCAGAGAAACAATCACCAGCACGGTATCGGAGGCAGATTCGGTGTTTCGTTACGGAACGGATACAGGGGAACGGTGAAGGACGTCCCCGTCAATATGGAACGTCCAGAAAAGCACGCACGGGTGAGGTTCAAAATGGATGCGCTCGTTTACGAACGTAATATTAGCTTAAACAAGTCCCGAAACTCTTTCCTTGGTGGTGTGTAGATTCTTCCGGGGGGGCTCTTTTCTCTTCCTGCCCCCGAGTCTCTAAAACCTCCTCTACGGCCCTGTCCATTCATTTTGGTAACTTCAGGGTGAGACGTTTGAGGACTGTCGTCCATCCGACCTCCATTTACTTTCTCCACGGATGTGCGTTCGGGTGGAGAGGGTAGGGTGAACCTGACCTCCGTCCTGTCCGACCCAATGTCGTGACTTTACGTGTCGTGACCGTGACACGACAAGCGTGCGCGAAAAACGCTAAAAACACGCCACGGCGGGTGTTATCCTCTGTACGCGATCGTGTGGGTGTCCGTGAACGCATCGCTGTAATCCCAGACTTTGGTCACGTGGTCACGATTTTGGTCAAATGGGAGCGCGAGGCTCCTCCTCGTGCACTTCCGACCGCCATTACGATGGCGTGCGCGGAGGGCTGGACCGGCGTGCGTGTAAAAAAAGAAAAGAAAAGAAAAGAAAAGAAAAAAGAAAAGAAAAGACAAGAAGAAAATTGCAACAGCGACACACACACACACACACACGGAGAGGGACGTGCACAGAACGGAACAATGAGGAGGAGGGCGCGGGCGCGCGGGCGCGCGGGCGTGGGGGGGGGCGGATGAAAACACGCCGCGGGATTTTAATCCACTAATCCGGAGCGCCGTGCACGCGAGGAGCCCCCCCCTACACGCACACGCACCCCCCCCACACACAACCCGCGCGCCCTTGCGGCCACAACACAACACGGAACGGAAAGAGAGGGGGGAGGGGGGAGGGGGGG
>CAAKHD010006441.1:9152-25614 GCA_901007705.1 Fistularia tabacaria
CCCCCAGTTTCCCCACTTTGCGCGGGGGGGGCAACAGGCACCCGCCCCCTTTTCCTTTTGGGCACCCCCCCCTCAGCGGAGCCCCGGCCGAGGAAAACAAACCCCCGGGGGGGGGGGGGGTACAGCTTAACTCGTCCCCCTGATGGAGCATGACACCAGGCGTATGCTTTTTGCAATCCAAGACATATCCTTCTTTCTCGTTTTTCTAATTTTATTTTATTTTTTTATTTTATTTTTTCAAACGAGTCACGCGGAGCAAGGGACCGTGCCCCCCCGGCCACGACCGTTTGTGTTACATCTGCAATCGGGTCTCGGTATGTTGGGAGTCCGCCGGCCGCCGCCGCTGCCCTGCACCCACCTAAGGACGAAGTGAGGACATTTTGTGCTTAATTTAACCCCCGAAATGATGGAAATTTGCAAACCATGAGACCAACTATTACATATTATATTTCTTTAATTTTTCAAAACTCCACCCACATTATTCCCCTTATGTGTGAGTACACGTTGGCTGCGCACGTTTGCGTCGTGTACTGGTGCTACTCCATTCAAACCAATCACGTTTCCTTTATTTGTCTCACTGTAAAACAAAGTCCAAAATGTCCTCATTTTGCTTGAAAATATATGATTCCAGTCACCGTGGGGGTGCTTTTTTTAAATGTAGATGTTTAAAGTGTTTTATCAGATTTGAAATGTAAAAAAAAAAAAAAAAAAGGAATATAAATAAAAGCACGTTTTGAAAGTTTTCTAACTTTGTGGTGAATTTGTTTTTTTCTAAGACACAGGTGAGCTTTAACATACAGCCTGGAGTGAGAGAGTGAGGTGTTTCTCCTCGGAGAGTTCTTATCTCTCGGGTGATTCATTCCCTGCGGTTCCCTGGTAACCTTCTGGTCACAAGTGGAAAAGCTCGTCCTTGAATCAGTGCCGTTTCTGCATGCAAAATGGTCATTGTCATTGCCATGTTGCTTCGCCTTGTAAACCCCATTTGCCTGCCACTATTCATCAGGTAGGACGTCACAGTTGTCTGAGACACTGAATTGCCAGGATGTCTGAATGAGAGGGTGAATGGTTGGTGTCTCCACCTCGGTTCAGGGCGCAGGGGCAACTGATATGGCTCCGGCAATCTCACGACCCAGAGTGCAGGATAGGCAGCATGTTGAATATTTATCAGGTAAATATGAAATGTGACTGTTTTCTGTGTGAAATTCTACTCTGGCTGACGGCCACCAATAGTCTGTATTATTTCCCTTATGAGGCTTTTTCTTTGCAAAGCACCGGACAATATGTTCCCTCTCCATTACAAAAGAGAAACAGAATTATTTTCAGCTAAGCAGTCGTCGTGCTGATCTGAAACAAAAGAAGTGTGCGATAACAGTTAAGATTAGGCTCGCAAAGGGGTTTTCCTTTCGTTTTAATGGGTAAATGTTTGCGCTTTACTGTGGTTTGACTGAAAGAGGGTGAAAGAGGGTGTCCCTTATATCATATCAATGCGTTCATAAATGGAGATACTCAAACCTTTTGGGTAACAGACAATTCACTTCAGAGATACTGGGAGATATCTTGTCTCCAGTACATCACAAGTATAGTCATTATGAAGAAAAAACTATGCAGAATAAATATTATTTATGTGAATCAGAATTTCTAATTGGAAAGAGACGGCCCTTAGAGAATCCACCGGTGACCTGCTGAACTCTGAACTCTCCCAGGCCGATCGATGTGTCTGATATCGGGGTTCGACTCGTTCGCCTCCATGAATGATCGATGTGTTCGATTGGTTGGGTCGAGCGGAAGCGGCTTGTTGTTGCGAAGTCCGACTCTTTCCAAAGATTCAACTCTTTTGGGCTCCGCTCCCTTCTCCCTTCCCCCGGCTCCCAAACGGCACCACGAGTAGTATCACGCAAAGATTTTTTTTTTTTTTTTGGCCTAATGCAGCAATTATGAATGGTGTGAGTGTCGATTTGGCGATTGTTCGTTCATTGTTTTCTTTGAAAAAATCAGTTTCTAATGTGAAACATTTAATTCAGACTTTCAAATGAACAGCTGAAAACAATCACGCCAAACATATTATAATAAATAAGGGCTAAAGTCTTTCGATAAAAAACCTGCAATGCAAGTTTGCATTCAGAAATGCCAGATGCCTAAAATTCTGCTCTCTGAACTCATTTGTCCCGTTTTGAGAATTCTTTCTTTCTCCGACGGGAACGACATCGGAGCGTCTACCACCCCCCTTCTCTCATAGGATGGTACGATCCTAGTCCGTCCTCGCAGGTGATTGGCCGCACTGTGTGCCTGTCAAAATAAAGTCCCGCCCCTGGCTTCATGATCATCGGAGATGGGTGATACCATCTTTTATGATTCGACACCATTCCGAAGACTTTTGCTGCATACTTTTTTTTTGTGGCATATTTAATCAATACCAGTGCCGATTACTTGGAATTTTCCTTTCCCAATCAAATAGTACAGTTAAAAACAAGTGACTTGACGAATACAGTTCATTTAGCAACATGAATTTGCAAAATAAACACCAATTGCCAATGATACTTCAACCTTTGTGTTCCCAGTCGTCACGTGACAAAGGTGGACTATTTATCTATCAATTAGGATCGATGCTCTATGAGAGTAATCGATACTCGAATGAGTCGTTTCTGAGAATCGACATATTGATTTCGATGCTGCAACCGCGAAGCAGAAATGAGCACAGCAGAGGGGCTTGCTGAAGATTCGGCTCGTTCTCCATAAAAGATTCGCTTATTAGAACCGGCTCGTTCGCGAACGACACATCACCACTAGCTTGTTGTTGTTGTTGTGAGTGTAACTGCAGCGCAACACGCCGTTTCGAGTCGGGAAAAGCGTGGAAATTGCTGCAGAAAAATGTCGCATTTGTTTCTAAAAAGTGGCTTCAGTGCCAAAAGTTGGCTGTTCTCCACCCAGGAGTCCAGTCCGTTGACGCCCGGAGCCTGGGAGCGGGACAGACAGCGGACCGGGAACCGCGCGGTTCTCATGCCGCGGCAGAGACGTTACTTCGGCGGGACGAACCGACCCTCCGGACGGTGGTCGAAGTCCCGGGTCTGGCTCTGCTGCGCGGGGGCGGCCGTCGCCTTCGCCGTGGGACAACATTACCGCTCGGAGCCGAACAACGGAGACCCCGGCGGGGAGAGCCCCCGGGAGGAGCCGCGGATGGGGAGCCGGTACGGCGCCGCGATTCAAGTGAGCCGGGACCTTGTGCGGCGGATACAGGTAGGGCCCCCCGCCGTCCCCCGGGGCCTCCGGCCGGCCCGCGGCTCCTCTGTGCTCAGCGTGTGTCTCGCTGTCGCCAGGCTGAAGTCGGGGCGCCGGGCGTGGCGGTGGGCGTCTCTGTGGACGGCGTCCAGGTCTGGTGCGAAGGTTGGTGCTCAGACGTGGCCTCGAACTCACTCAGTATCGCCGTGTTCTTCCGCACCGGCTGGAAACAGTCATGCATTCATCCGTTCATTCATTATCTTGACCGCTTATCCTGCAGTCAGGGAAGCCCGTCTTTGGGTGAGAGGTGAGGTGAGGTTCACCCCGGACCGCCTGGTCACAGGGCCACATGGAGAAACTAACAGCATTCACATTGAGATCGAAAATCCAACCATTGCATGTCATGTAGAGACGTACAACCATTCACCCTCTTATCAACACATCATATAGAGACACAACCGTTCACCCTTTCATCAACATGGCATGTAGTCACGCCTTCATTCACTCTAATTCAATTTTCTATAGCGACATCCACCCTCAGATTCACGTGCCATAAGGGGCGTCCAACCGTTCACTCCCTCATTCACACGTCAGTTAGACATGTACATTCATTCATCCAATCATTCACAGGCCATTTATGGACACGTTAGCATTCATCCTCTCACTGACATGTACACAAACAACCGTTCACACATAAACAAACATTCACTGTCATTCACACGGCTGGGCAATTCAGGGTCTCCGGACTGTGGGAGGAAACCGCAGAAATCCCAGGCAGAGGTGGGGAGAACATGAACGCCACACAGAAAGGCCCCCTGTCGGAATTGGACCTTCTTGCCCTGAGGCAGGAGCGCTGTCCGCTGCGCCGCCCCATTTGGCAACACTGAGCCATAAATCAGCTCCTGTCTCAAAGTGGAACATCAAACTTTCTAGCATTGCAGGTTCAACGTTTTTTTGTCGCCTCACATTTGCCAAATCGCCTCAAATGAAAGACTCGTCCCGTGTCGGAGCCGTTTTCTGAGGTGTGTGTGTTGTCATATACCAATGTTATGGCGTGTCTGTCACACCTTCATCCGACACGCCGCAGGTTTTATGAAAAGGGAAAGAGAAACACAAAACCGGATGCCGCCGTCGAACTGTGAACGAGTCGAAACCGACAAATACCACAAGCCAGACAACCGCCAAGAACCTTGGTCGTGAGAGACGATGACGCGTCCACTCCAATTTCCCCTTTCCCACGTCCAGGCATGGGTTACGCCGACCTGGAGAACCGCGTGCCGTGCGGCCCGGACACGGTGATGAGGATCGCCAGTATCAGCAAGTCCCTGACGGCGGCGGCGGCCGCTCGCCTCTGCGAGGAGGGAAAGCTGGATCTGGATGAGCCGGTGCAGAAATACGTCCCCGAGTTTCCCCAGAAACAGTTCAATGGCGAGGATGTAGGTTTTTATTTTCATCTCCGTAAGTGGATCGTCCGCGCGAGCGCCCGGTTGACTGGTTTGTTTTTCATTCTAGGTCACGATAACCCCCCGAATGATTCTGTCCCACCTCAGCGGCATACGGCATTACGAGAAGGACGCCGGTAAGGTGACGGAGAAGAGGGAGAAAGCCAAGCGCCTTCTGAAGCCGTCCGCCAAAGAGAAGGACGACGAAAAGGCCCCGTCCACCAACGTGGACAAATCCGCAGAGCGGCAGAGCGGCAAAGACAAGGAGGCCGTCCGGGACCAGAAGAAGGAGTTTGAGCACGAGGAGTACTACCTGAAGGACAACTTCGACAGCGTCACGCGGGCTTTGGACCTCTTCAAGGACGACCCGCTCATCTTCAAACCTGGTAAGGTTGACACCAGCTCACAGCTCGCGGTCGAACCGCCTGATGACCTAAACATTTTCAAGGTCGTCCTCTGGGTCATTAAGTACGAGGTGGTAATCTGAGCCGTTTTAGATCAGTCTGTTCCTCGTCTCGGGCTTACGAAAATCTCGGACAGGTTCGATATTATCGCGCGTCTTTCAGTCTTTACGGTGATGTAACACAGTCAACAGCGGATAGATAAGCTGTTACAAAACCGGAAAAGGAAAACCTGGAAAAACCTGAAAACCCGGACAAACAATCAGCGGAGCGGTATTGGCAGCGGAGACGGTACTTGTTTGAACGGTACGGATGAACGGTAACGGTGCTGGACGTCCTGATCAGTTTGGAACGTCCAGAACAGCCCGGCTTGGATGGTGTCCACTCTCCTGCTCCAACTCACCACTGAGGGGAGAAGGAAAAGCGATGGAGTGAAAAAGCAGAGAATCTGCAAATACCCGGTGAAAACATTGCATGCGAGGAAAAGAATTGCTGAAAGAATCTGGTTGTAGTCTTTGAAATAGCGACCCTGGAAGAGTCACAGACTTTGTAAAAGCTCAGTGTGAGACGAGGCTGACACTGAAAACTGTAAAAACTAGTTTTCAGATGTGACCGGGTGTGAGATGGAAGTTTTCCACCAGTCTTTTCCAAATCCTTTCTTCTGATTTCTGTCTGGCTTAAATCGGCGACCTTTTTTTTTTCTTTTTCTTGTTTTTTTTTTTTCTTTTTAATGCGTCATCATGAGAAGGCACCACTTTCCTGTACTCCACCCACGCCTTCACGCTCCTGAGCGCGGCGGTGGAGCGCGCCGCGGGGCAGCCCTTCCTCGACGTCATGACCAACCTATTCCGCGAGCTGGGAATGCTGAACACCGTCCCCGACCAGAATGAGCCCCTGGTTTATCACCGCTCCAGGTGAGTGGGCGCCGAGCGAGGCGCGTCCTTGAGACGAAGCCGAGGCGGCGCAGAGAACCCGACGGGTTGTTGTCCTCCACAGGTTCTACCACGTCAACAAGAGGGGACGGGTCGTGAACTGTCCTTACGTGGACAACTCTTACAAATGGGCGGGGGGAGGCTTCCTCTCCACGGCGGGGGACCTGCTGCTGTTCGGCAACGCGCTGCTCTACAGCTACCAGCTCGCCCAGCTGGAGGACGGCGGGGGCCTCCTGCCGGGCTTCCTCAAACCCAAGACGTCCCTGGACCAGTGGAGGGCCGTCACTCAGACCGAGGGGGGCTGGGATAAAGACGGCCAGTTCGCCCAGGGCTGGCTGGTGGTGGAGAACGGACAGAAGTACGGGCAGTGCAGGAAGCGCAGGCACTACGCGTCGCACACGGGTGGCGCCGTCGGGGCGAGCAGCGTCCTGCTGGTGCTGCCGGCGGACCGGGTCGCCCGGCAACAAGGACGGAGCCTCCTCCCGCAGGGGGTGGTGGTCGCCGTCCTCACCAACATGCAGTCCGTGGGACTCAACGGCACTGCGTTGAAAATCGCGCTGGAGTTTGACAAAGCCAGAGGCCTGTGATAGTGAGTCCTTCTCCTTTCGGCCGCTGAGGCTTACAGAAACACAATGAGTCGCGAGGATAACTCCCACTGGGCCCTCCAGCTCTGTCACCTTAAGGACAGCGTTTGAATTTGCCCTAGTTATATTTTGGGAGTGCAAACATATCTATGTACACAATGAATTTTTAACCTCTACCTTTTAGTAAATTTCAGTGACAACGTTCGCCACTAGGGGGAGCCGTCTCGCAGCGCATTGACCTACAACAGCAGGTTTTTAGACATCAGGCGTGAATCGCTTTTTAAACGCTACCTCAGAAATAACACATTATCTTTCTAAATGTGAGGCGGGTCAGGACCTGGAGCTGCGGCCCGAAGACGCGAATCACACAAAATAGCTCATTTCCTGCAGTTGTTTAGAAAAAATGGAATTATTAACTCCCTGCACCTGTGCCCCCGTGTGACTGTTAAAAATGTACTTTTTGATTTTGCGAGTCCCCTGTTTTTTTAAAATCCAGCTTAGATTCCTTCGCCTTGAAGGAAACGCGATTCTTTTCATGCCGAAAAGGAATCCGTTGGCATGGGGCGACGGCGCTCCGCTCCAACTGTGACGCCACAGGACGCTACGCGCCCGGCCCGCCGGGATGTTTGCTGATCCCGCGTTGCGGAAAATACTGGCTGGTGCCAAACCAAAGACAAAGACTCCTTTCATACGGACAATGTTTTATATCAGAGCGGGGTTTCACCGAAGCCACCGCTCTGACCTTGACCGGAGCGAATGTCATGCCCGGAGAAAGCCTCAGAGAGTTTGAAAAGCACCTCTTATTATGTTGAAAGGGTGGTAAATCATTAATACGCCCATCGCACAACCACCCGACCCCGAACCCCCACATCTCCCGGTCATCCTGGCAGAGGTGAAGCGTAACGGATGGAAAAAGCCTCAGGTTTGAGGTGACAAAATATGCCGAGTCCATGAAGAAGCTCTGAAATCACACAGTCAGATCCTTTTTTTAATGGAGGTGATTTTATATATTTACAGATTTACAAAATATTTACCCATCGCACATAAAAACATCTAGTGGTTCCCTGACGCCGGCCGAGTGCCTCGGGTTAGAATCTCGCCACGCGCTCAAAACGTCGGTGGAGAACATACCAGACAAAGAGCAGAGATTGAAATGTGATTTCACAAAAGTAACAGCGGCGTCATCGCGGAGTTTTACGGTTCGCCGCTCACCTGGACGTTGTCGTGGTTACGCTCTAAAACAGTTCCCCCCCCCCTCTGTTACGTCATATATTTCCGCCCAAAGGGATGCCCATGTCCGGGAGGGATTTACTTCTTTTTTTTTCTTTCCGTTTTCTTTCGGCCGTTCAGGAGCAGCAGAGTCCGAGCCGCCCGTCACACTCTGGGTTTCACCCTCCAGTACTCCCGCTGGCCGCCGGTCGGACTCTGTTGCTTGGCTTTCAGCATCCTGTATGAGACACGCAGGTCGGTCGGTGCAGCCGTGCCACCCGTTCCCCCCCGCGCCATCTTGTCCCAAAACGGGCGACACGCCTACCTGCGGACGTAGTAGATAATAACTGCCAGCACCGCCAAGATGAGCAGGCCGACGACCACCAGGGCTCCGATCAGCCCCGCCTCCGCCGAGTTGTCGGAAACGGTGAAGAGCTGGAGCTGCTCGCATCTGCTGCCCTTGTAGTTGCTGCTGCAGCTGAAGTGAGAGAGAAGAGGCGGAGGGGGGTGTCCAGCGTAGAAGGAGCGCTTTATTTTTACTTGAGGTGTGTGCGTCACTCACATGCACGAGAGTGTGTTCATGGCGCTGATTTTGAAACAGGTCCCCCCGTTCATGCAGAAGGAGGCCTCCCGCTCGTCACACGGCTGTCCATGCACTGCTCGGACACAACGTTTCAGGAGAGGGTTGACGCGCCGCCCGAAGCCTTTGCACTCATTTCTACATTGCTACTGTTTCGCAGTTTTGTAATCGTTACCTGGCATCATTTTAGATTTGTTCCCTCTGCGGGGAGTCTCCTCTTTCCTGAGAACCAAAGGAAGCGTATTTGTCACAGAAAAGGAAATTACCCCGCTAGGGCAGTGTACCCTCCACCCGGGAACTTTACACTTTTACACTTTACACAGTGTCGCGTGTCCCTTCTTGGGAGTTTGGGGTCACCACATTACTTGAAGCAGCTGAATACAAGCCCAATATAACACCAATCCCTCGTCAGAAATCCCAAGCCAGAGAGCGACGGGGGTTTTCAACCCTCCACGAGTTCTCAGAGAAATGCAAAAACACACTGAGGCTCGATGTGGATATTTTCCTCTTTCTTTTTTCTTTTCTGTCACCTGTATGCGTGAGGTAGCGAGTGCTATGGTGTCAGATGCAGGGAACTGAAGAAAACCAAAATGTGCTGTTACTTTTAAAAGTGATCTGATTTAGACGAGCAGCTCATCGGCCCATTTTAGCATCAGTTCGGGAAATGTGTCCTTACCTGCCCGTGAAATCCCAGCTCTCCGTAACTCAGCGCAGGTTCCCGGCGTGAGTCATTGTGATGCCTCAAAACAACTCGCGGCCGCTTTTGCCGCGGCTGAGAGAGAGACGCCGCCATGTGGGCGTGACTCTCCCGCAGCCTAAAAAATGTTGTGATTGCAGTTTGTCCACATTGTGAGCGGCAGGCCAGACATCCTGCTCTCACTTCCCCACGTTTTTTAATGGGGGGGGGGGTTCGCTAATATGGGAGCGATAGGGCTTATTTGAAAGGCCTCCCAGGAGGTAGCGGTGACCCGAGGGCGCCCACAGAGCAGCGCCCGGTCTGTTCTGGTTCTTACAGGGTTTGGGGGCGGGGAGCTGTCGGGTGCAGGGACCGCTGACGAAGTCACCCGCCTCGCATGAGTGCCAGGTAAGGCCCGGGTTCGCCGAGGCCCCGCTGAATGGCTGGTATGCGGAGAAGGCATGAATGGAATCGTGGGAACTCGAGTGGAGGAGCAATGCCCTCCTTTCTTTAAATGAACCCTGGGTTATTTCTGGCCCGTTATTTGAGTCACCTATTTAAAGGGACAGCAGCCCAAAAGCAGCGAGTACGACAGGTTTGACTTGAATACGAAGGCTTTTGTCTCACGGCTGTCACAGTGCCAGAGAAGATATTTATTGCAGATTTATTTTTCAATCTACGTAAAATAGATCTTTATCAGCCTGCTTGCTGAGAGGTCTGCAGCTTTTTGCCACGGGGTCAGGAAAGATTGCTTCCATTCTTTAAATGTCAGCGTGCCCGATGCTGGTCACCTCTGCGGTATTTCCATCGGTTTCAGGTTCGACGCCACATTCCAAAACTACCCTCATTCTAATTTCATAAAACCTTTCCATGACGTTGCACCACTGGGGTCACGCCGTGGCGCTAAATGAAATTTAGCGGGTAATGATGTCATCGGATGACCTCGTTGGTGTCGGACGCCACTTTGCAAAATGACTTGCGTCATAAAGGCTTTTAGATAAGAAGTCCATGAATGACTGTGGCGACAAAAATCTACGACATCCGCCGCAGAGTGCTAAGGTGTTATTACTATTTGATTTTAAAAAAAGTTTGATGCCGTTTACATTTGTTAGTGCTGGAATAATAGTTGGCAGCTCATCGTGGCAGCAGTGCACACCGAAGTTCAGGTTCTCAATGTTTTGATCTGCATGTCGTGAATTGCACCACCATGTCGTTGTATTTTTTAACATTGAGAGTTTTTTAATTAATTTGTGTCACTTCAGTGAGCACTAATGTCCCAGTTAAACTTTATAAGGCTGTTAGAAATGTGTCTTTTGTGTTTGGTTAAATAAAGCGGTTGTGCGTACGAGTTTGACCTGCACGATTGTACAAAACCCACTGTCCTTGTGTGAATTTCAATGAACTATTAGCCATTAGCGGGTAACGGCTACTCGTTGCTATTAGCTGATAATACCAAACTGGCATTAGCAGCTAATGGCCAGCATGAGCTTATGATTAGCTCCTAAAAGTTAGTTAGCATCGATGAAAAAATTCCCAAAGCAATTAAAAATTGACAAAACACATCTGACTTTAGTATTTTATTTAGTTGCCCAAAGAGGGATTATTCTTCCTTCATTTTTTTTATGTCTTCTAACTTATTTATTTTTTATAATTATTCTCGTGCGCGACGCTTGTTATCGCGAGGAACTCCGTGGTTTGGAGCGGAGCGGCGCGGGCGCCGGAGCGTCGTTCTCCTTTACGTCGACGCTGCGAGGGCGGCGGAGGAGTGACGTCCGCGATGGCTGTCGGCGCGGACGGACGCCGCGTCCATCTGGCTCCTTCCTCATCTTCCTCCTCCTCTCCTCCTCCTCCTCCTTCCTCGTCTCTTCTTCCGCCCTCGCGTCGCCGTCCTCTCCCGCGTCGCGAACCCGATCCGGCGCCGCATCTGTAACCGCTGGAATCCCGCTTTCAGCACCGGACAGCTCCCGGTTACCGGGCCCTCCCGCGATCACCGGGCACATGGAGTCCCCGGTGTGATCGCGGGGGAAGCCCTCCCTCCGTCCCTCCTCCTCCCCTTTCCGAGTGTGCCAGTATCCCGGTGAGCCCCCCCACCCCGCCCCCACCCTCCCCCCTCCCCGTGGAAGGATGGTGCCGTGGGTCCGGCGTGGGTGTCTTCGTCGTGCGCCGTCTTCCCAGGAGCGACACCGGTGCTCGGCCGAGGCCAGTCCGCGGGGAACCGCAGCCCACACGCACCGCGAGGCGAGCTCCCTTCACACTCCTCCTCCTCCTCACCATCATCACCATCACCATCTTCATCTTCATCTTCTTCATCATCATCATCATCTGCTGCGAGGAGGGAGATATTTCCATCGCCGCTGCGAGGGCAAAGGAGTCACGACCGCACTTTTGCACCATGTAGATCGAGGAAAACACGGCAGGTGAGTGTTCGCGTTATTCCACGGATCCGTGCGTGTGCGCGTTTTATTTATTTATTTATTTTATTTTATTTTTTTTTTTTTACGAGCGCCGCGATGCTTTACGGCACCGGACGTGACCGGGAATGCGGCTAAAAAGGAACGCGGTGCCTTCAACGGGGAATCTTAAGAGTCAGGGGAGGAGGAGGAGGTGATGAAGCTCCTGAGAGCGTGCACGTCCAGGAAGTCCTTGGAGTTGTGATATCTGGTATTCTATCTCACCTTCACGTGTATGAATTCGCTCTTTTTTTCTTTGAAGGAATCGCCCCTCACTCACATCCTTGACTTCCTGCTCCCCCTCCACATCGCCGCCACCCCCCAGGCCTTCCGATGAAGTTCCCCGTCAGCGCGTTGACCTCTGACCCCTGTCAGAAATCGCATGCGACTCGAGGGGCCGTGCGGAAAAATCGGCGCCGCTCTCGGCCCTCGAGTGACCCGGAAGAAAGCGGCGGGTTTTCGACACGCTTGCCGTGCGAATTTCCGATGTCTTGTTTTTTTTTTTCTTGCGAGTTCACGGCCCCCCACCCTGCCAGAGCCCAGAGTGGATTTTCAATGACACACCACACACACACACACACACACACACACCAAGCCTCCTGCCGCACTTACTATGCAAGAGGTGTGATGCCCCCCCCACCCCACCCCCCCGGTTCGTGGAGCGAAGCGTATTTCGGAGGAGATTTAAAATCCATTACAGTTTTAGTGCTCCCTCCCCAGGAAGAGTTGAGCGGAGCGTGGCGCAAACAGGGATTAGGACAAAGAGACAAACGTCCTGATAGAGGAATAATTGCACCTAAAGCCGCCAATGACGGGCCTGTTTTTTTTTTTTTGTTTTGTTTTTTTTTAGACAGGAAGTGAACTCTTGACCTCAACCTGACCGTCTCCGTCTGCTGTCGTCTTCTCCCTCCACCTCGTAGGCGATGCTGGAGGAGCCGGGTCTTTGCTGGGGCGAAGTAACGTTTCACGTTTCCGGCCAATTTCGGTCCGGACGTCCGCTTTGAATCCCCGCCCCCACCCTCCCACCCCGACATGAGCAAGCCGCAGTGAGTACGCCCGCTTCGCCTTGCAGAAAAACACCCAGTCGGGTGCGAGATGCCGGCTCCGTGTTTATCGGCGTCGGGCTCTTCGGATGTGATTAACCGAACGTGGGGGGACCTGCAGCACCCCGACCCCCCCCTCCTCCTCCCCGCCTATGGACGGTGATCAGCAGGAAAGCTGAGATACCACACACACACACACACACACACACACACACTTCTCAGCATTCAAGAGGGACGCCCACTTGTCATCTTCTCATATTAATAATTACTCTGCGTGTGTCCCCCCACCCTCCGGGGCAGGCCCTGCATTCTGATGACCGCCGCCGCCGGGGCGAAGGGAGGTGGCGAACGGCGTGGTGGCTGGAGGAGGAGGATTGGATTGGATGGGGGGCGTGGGGGGGGGCGACGAAGGGGTTTCGGTCAAATGCACCCCCTGTGTTAAAGGCGCAGGGTAACGGCCCTCCAGCCGTTGCCCGCAGGGATCCCAGACGAGTCGAGCCGGCTCAGGATTCTAAGTAATTGAGAAGGTGCGCAGGGTAAATCGGGGGAAAGAAAGAAGTTGTATTGCACAGGGAGCGCGTCGCCCGGTCAGTCGTACACGTGCATGATTTAATGCAGTGCAACAGCGGTGACGCTCTGCGACGTGACAGATGGGAACCTCTCCTGCCGACAAAGGTCTTTGGAGTTATTTTCACCGCGGTGCTCTTAGACGTGATGCGTCTGTAAATGTCTCTCTCTCTCTCTCTCTCTCTCTCTCTCTCTGCCCCCCCCACCTCCATCTCTCCTGAAAATAGGGGAAAACCGTGTGAGCTTAAGAGAACTATAATTATTTTCCTCGAACAAACGCCAACAGGCTCATTTAGAGAAATATCCTGCTTCATTTACCGAGGGGTCGGAAGAGATGTTTATATTCTCTTTTCCCGAGGACTGGGCGCCCCCCCCCCTGAATTTCCCAAACACAGCGTGCATCTCCTTCAAATGGGTCGATAATTCAACGTGTAATTCGCCCAGGTGTGGGAAAACGGGCACGGCGGTGTGAATAAACTGCACCCCCGGTGCATTTTAAGCTAAAGTTTTTGCTCCGTTGACAATTCTCAACGAGATATCGGACGACAGCAGAAAACAACCCCTCCTCCTCCGCACCCCCCCCCCTTCCCCCGATCCCCCCTTCACTGCTGCAATGGAGTTGTCAAATGCTATAATTTCCCCCCGGACCTTGAAAGAACAGGTCCGGCCTGAAAGATCTGATCTTACAAATGTTCCGTTGTTTCAGGCGCGCTGCTGGGAAATCTGGCCCGTCCCCCATGTAATTGATTGGGAACATTTGTCTTGGTTTCCTGATGGTATCGGGGGCAGAGAGCGGCTGCGCGCCGAGTGGGGGGACGCCAAGTGTCTGCGCGCGGACCGATTGGACCGAGCACCTGTCCAATAACGGCGCGTGCCATCTGCAAAATAGGAGCCCCCGTGCTGAGGCAGCACTTTAAACCCCTCCGAAGTTATAAGAGCGTACCATTTAAAATCCGAAGTGACAGGTACCGGTCCTGCTCGGCGGCCTGCGGGCGTTGCTCCGCTCCCAGAGCGGCACCGGCATGCAGAGCATAAATTTGCTCTTCGTTTATGCGCAGTCGCGCCCTCTCGGCAAACTCGAAGTGAAGCCCACTTAGCCGGCGCCCACCGAAAAAGGTTATTATCTTCCAATAAAGCGCAGGAAAGACGGGCGGGGATATTGCGCATCGGTTTAAGAAATAAAGGAAAGTAGAAAATCTTGTATTACTTTAAAACGATGATAAGGGAATATTCGATATGTCCTGTAACTCAAATCTGATTTCGGCCGGCCGTGGTTCCATTATTTATGCGTACAAACACCCTATCCAGCCTGATAGCTTCTATTTTTATGTTGATGCCCTATCGATCGCCGCGTGGCAGTTTATTGTGATGGAGAAATGCAGGAATAATAATCATGAATTGCCGCTAGAAAGGAATGGATAATCCCAGGGCCCTCATTTCAAACAAGCAAGAGGGAGATCTTAATGTAAAAAAATCACATTTCTAAAACCGAGGCGTCTCTTTGAAAACCTGCTGCTTTTCCAGTGACCTGGAGACATTTTTCCCAAAGAGAAACTGCATTACTGAGAACCAAAGTGTTGAAAATAAACAACGCACTTGCGCCCACGTGACAATCTAATCTAGTGTTACGTCTCCAATAGCTGCTTTCGCGATGTAGGAACTTGTTGTGCTTCCTAGAGGCGTTTTCAGAACAAGGCCGTTTTTGTGCATTCGGGCAGCATAGGAACCAGGGACCGTGGACCTGAGCTCCAAGACCTGAGCTCCTTCTTCAAGGCAGGGTCTTCTTATGAGTTCCATAGGAACTCATACCGTCGTCTTCTTAAAATGGTCGCTGAAGTCAGTTTTTCATAAAACACAGAAAAAGCAAGCTGATTTAGGAAAAAAAAAGACAAATAAAGACTTCGGCCATTATTTTGAAAAAGACATGATGGAGTTGCTCGATTGGTTGGTAGAACTCATTGGCCACGCCCATTACCAGAAACCTCCTGCCGAGCACGATATTTAAAAGCCGCTGTCGTGACTGGTTGGCTGATTTTTGCAACGAAGTGGACAGAACCGCCAAGAAATGGACTGCCGAAGAAGTCCAAGGTCTTCTGGCCAGCTACGCCACGGAGGGAGTTCCGGGGCTCGAAGCAGAACATTAGAATTTTGGCCAAAATAGGTATGGAGTCAGCTGACGGCTAACAGGGTTGTTCACATGGCGATGTAGTGCAGGGAGAAGATAATAACGCTTCGACCCATCCTCTAGTCCATGGTTTATCATTGGCGCCTGGCAGAACATGGACTCTGTGGCAGCTTCGCTCTCCATGTTGTGCGTGTCTTCTTCCTCTTCTTCTTCTCCTCCTTCGGTGGTTCGTTCATGAGTGTGGCGCTTTAGGTGCATGTCGCAGATGCTTGCAAAACAAAAAGGTTCCCCTGGAGGTGGCTAGTTCCTGGAACCAAATTTGAGCTGGACAGTTCTTTCAACTGTTCCGCCTCAAAGCCGCTAATTGGTTTGCAGAGTTGACGTGTAGCCACTTTAGCGTAAATATATTAAGAAACTATTTTTGGACGAGCTCACCGTCCTCTTATGTAAAAGGTTCAAGTGCCCTTTGGGCGTCACGGCGAGCCTGCGTTGTGACATTTCTCCCCTCGAGCCCTGTACGCTCCCTCTTAGCCTTTGCTCTTTCTCATGACATATTCCAATATCGCACTCGCCGGAAAAAATCCACCCGCCCATCCAGGGCTGCAGGCGCGGCGGGAAAGGTGATGTCGACACGCCGGGCGGTTTGTGTCTGTCAGGAACGACATGCCTGCTTGTTGTCGCCACGTCCGTAAAGGTTCAGCTAAGAACGTGCTAATGGTGGGCACGTGACATCCCTCCCCGCGCGCACGCACGCCTTCGAGCTAAGCAACATATCCCAAGGCCACACATAATAAAAGGATTTTTCTGCAGTGGGGCCACCTCAACAAGCCGAGCCTGTGTTGTCGTGAAAAGTCAATTCTGTTTATCCAGGGGTTTTTTTTTCTCAGCAATGTCGCTGTTCACACAATACAAAATATATAAATTCCTAAAACTAGCTTACGAACCCCACCTGCATGAGAAAACATGCACATGCAGGACAGGAAGACAGATATAATAGACAACCGTCCTTAAAAAAACAGCAACGCGTAGAACTTCTTTTGTTGTGGTATTTTTGCTGTGGTTGAAGCACTTTAGTAGTTCGTAAGACAAGTTGTTTTTTTTATATATTCATGTGAATGATATCGTTTGCATGACTGTCTGAGGGGGTCGGATCCTGAGAGAAGCCGGGGGGAGGGGGAGGGGGGGGGGGCCCCAGGCCCCAGGCCCCAGGTCCCGGGTCCCAGGTCCCAGGCCCCAG
>CAAKHD010006441.1:25859-52417 GCA_901007705.1 Fistularia tabacaria
TTGGAGTTTTTGTGGTGGGGAGGGTGGGGGGGGGTGGGGGCGGCGGGGGGGGGGGGGGGGGGGGGGGGAGGGGGGGGGGGGCTCCCAGGTCCCAGGTCCCAGGTCCCAGGTCCCAGGTCCCAGGTCCCAGGTCCCAGGTCCCAGGTCCCAGTTGGCCCCTGGATTTGAAACGGGGACCTTCTTGCCGAGTTGCCAACGTGGCTGCAGCCATAGATTAAAAAGTATAGGAGCCAGAATTGAGCCCTGTGGGACCCCATGGGCGTTGACAATGCCAGATCTGCAGTTAACAAGGTGGAGGAAGCTATTGAGCTACCTGAATTCTCCCGTGTGCTCGGCGAATGTCTCCATCATCAACTACAACAGGATGCTTCTTTTCACACTGCCGACCTTCAGATCAACAACTCCATATGAAGGTGCTGCTTTCTTCCCTCATAAGTCAGGTTGATAAATATCCATCCATCCACCAGGTAACTAGCTGACAACCCTGAGCTAATAATGATTTTCCCAAATCACAGATTTATTGATCAATCCTTGCTCGCCACTGTGAATGAGTCAAACCACCAGTCAAGGGAGTCCATTAAAACATTATTAGTCTGACGGTAAGCCAGGAGAAAGAAAGACCTATTTTTCCTTTCCAGGCCTGCCTACATTAACGTTTAACAAGTAGCTGCGTTGGCACGGTGATCTCCTCCTAACTCTTTGCTTCACCTCCAACCCACGGGTTGGAGAAAAATTCGCCGACCCAATGGTGTTCTTCCCCCGTGTCTTGTAATCGATGCCTTCCTCTGCTGTTAAGCACTGGAGTTATTGATGTCTCCGCCCCGGCTGCGCTGGGAAGGCTGCCAAACCATGTGAGACTCCTGTTGCAGGGTGACTTCTCCTTGTCCCCTATTGGCTGAGCCCGCAGGAGGCTGCCTTTGCATTGAAGTTTTAAGGGCTCGTTCGCGGATAGAATTACGGTTTGTTCAGTTCCCTCGGTAGCAGATGGCCTTTCCAGGGAAGACGTACAGGAGACGGACGTCCAATGTCATATCACCCATAATTTGGTCAATACAATTATCGACGTCCTACATCCAATCACGTTTCGCTGTTACTTTTTCTCTGATCGAAACTTTGAGAACTTGCCCCTCACGTTGCAGCAAAGCGATAATGAGCTTTCAGACGGCCTCACCTCACCTGGCATCTAGGATTTATGACTTGACCAGCCCCTAGTTATGCTGCCGTAGGCTGAGGGTTTCCCATCGTGCACTTTTCTCCTTCCTCCCAGTCTTCCGATGCCGTCTGCACTCGTGTCCCTTCGCCAGTGCACGATGGTGACCTCTCGTCTTCACCCGAGTCCCTGGGCTTGCCGATTTTGCAGGTTCCCGGGGGGGCGTGGCTTGATCTGCTGCAGCGGTCTGTTGCCGCCCACCAGCATTTCTTTTATGAATATCAAAGCTATTATTGTATCAAGTCAGCTATTAGCATATAACTGTTAGCATGGCTGTTACTATTAGTATGAGATTCACCCCCAACCCTCCTCCCCCCTCTGTCCCTATCGCACTCCTGCTTTCTATCTCTCAGTCGGAATTTTGGACGTTTCCGTTCTGTGCTCACACTGATTCGGCACGTGGTCGTTGGCGAGCAGACAGTTGGGTTCGGAGCGCGTGGCTGACGATTTTCATATTTCGCAGGGGTCGTTATCGACCTTTGCCGGCAATAAAAAAGCCTTTACGGCGACTCATTCCATTAGGCTGGACTCGTCCATAAACACTCCCCGCAGGACCCTCGACGTCTGGGCCGTGGGCCTGCGTGGACGGAAAAAGGAAAAGGGCGAGCGTCGCGGGAACGGCCAATCACACGAGACGCACGCATGTGGTGTGTCTGTCTGTCTGTCTGTCTGTCTGTCTGTCTGTCGCAGGGTCCCGCCGCAGGCCCCGGCCTCGGAGCTGGAGGTGATCTCCCAGCAGGTGGAGGAGGAAAACCAGTGCGTGGCCCCCGTCCAGCTGGTCAGCTTCGCCTACAGGGACCTGCCCTTGGCTGCCCTGGATATCTCCCTGGCCGGATCTCAGCTCATCTCCAACCCGGATGAGGAGGATAACAGAGAAGGGTATGTGTCCGCTCAACTTCATCCCTCGCCGAGCGCTTTTCCTCGGAATCGATGGCGGGTCAATCTGCGGCTTCTGCGTGACCCTGCTGATTTTAATGACAATAAGTTTCAGCGTCATTATTTTGGGATATGAAAAAAGCCCGAATGTAATGACGTATTGATGTATGTATGCAGCCCCCCCCCCCGTCCTCGACACTGGATGGTAATGTCCAGGACCGTCGCAGGGAAAGTGCACCATCCATAATGAAGGCAGAATTGCAATTACAACAATCTATAATCTCGGCTGGCAGAGAAAAGGCCCCGCCATCACTCTCTCCAATGCCCGTTATTGTACATGGTAATTACACCTGGCGTATTGAATCGCCACTCGTTTCATATCAGCCCAGGAGTCGACGACATTTGGCGATGAATTTATTAGTGTCGCCGTGTTAAATGGACAATGCCTCCGGTGATGTGTTCATTCCCTTTCAGCTCCGTGACACAGCGATTTCTCTCTGGCGCGCGTGGCCCCTTTTCCGTAAAGTCGATTTCTTTCTTTATTTATTTTCCCGGCGGAAAACAAAAGAGCGTTGTTAGCGCCGCAGCTCTTCCTGAAATGTCAGAGCCCCGTGGCGGTGCCGTTTCCGTCCGCCAGGCCAGCTTGTTCCGGGTTTGTGTTGTTGTCTTATCACCATATCAGCGTGCCGCAGGGCCGGTTACTCTCAGGACAGGACGCGTTCCTCCCGGAGCCCCCCTGCAGCAAGTGTCCACGGCGCTCCGCTCAGGAAGCGTGACTCATAACCCTTTGGCACGCAGCGGAGCTGGCGTCCGTGCAGAGAAAGTCCATAAACAGCATAAGCTTAATTAGAGCGTCGGGCAGTTCACCATCCGAGCCCCGGTGTGTGAACCGAGATTGTCCGGCTGGACCCGGCCCGGTCTGGCCCGTGTGGGCCGACGGCTCTGTGGGACGGAAGGCGAGGACAGATGGGTCTTGTCCCAAACCCACTCTCATTCTGTTCACTGCTTTTTTTTTTCCCGCTCTCTGCATCTCTATCTCTCTCTCTCTCGCTCGCTCGCTCGCGAAAGACAAGAAAAGACGCTCGGCAGCAGGCAGGATCCGGCTGCCCGGCGATCTTAGCTTCACACCAGGCGCTCTCAAATGGCACCATCGCACACCACGGGCTCATCGCGATGTGGTACGGTCCAGGGGAAAAGACCAAAAGCTCAAGTAGGAAAGTGTCAAATGGCGTGCAAATTTGACAGTCTGCTGTCGATGCCATAAAAGCAGTTACCGTCCCTGCTAGCGGACGGCTATCGATGCTATGATAGGGCCGTTTTCCAGAAATGGGTCACCTGGGCAATACCAAGACGCACATGGAGGGGTGAGTCCATGCGTGGGACCGATGTCAGGAGTTCAGAGGAGCCTTTACTTGACAAAACATCAATGAATGAGTTCCTATAAAGTCAGATTTTATTCTTACTTTGCTGCATCACAACAAAGTTTTCTGGTGACACTTTACACGTTGAGCAGGTCTGGATCAAACTCTCTAAGATGATCTATATTCCCCCCTGTGATAGAGACACTAATGACAACATGCTAATAATAACAGTAGCTTTAACAGGTACATGCTAATAGCTGGCATGATACAGTCACAGCTTTAATATTCATAAAAGACAGAATGGTGGACGGCTGGCAGGAGATCAGGCCAGGCCCCCTGGGAGCTGTGCAGATGAGAGAGCCCAGGGGACTCCAAGATGCTGTTAGCTTTATTATCCTAGCAGTACATAAGTTCCTGTAAGCAAGGTTCTTTCCTTGTGTCGTGGTTGACGCTAATGCTGGTGTGCTAAAAGACGCGCCACGTGCCACAGCGGTGACGATGTCTGCAGAATCCGAGGCTCGAAGTGATGGGATTTGATAACGACACCAAAGGGGGCGGAGTCAAGAGACGGACTCATTCAATGGAACTTCCTGGACGTTGTTGTATATCATGTGTACAGCCGCCGAGAGCTGTAGTATTCAGAACTCCAGGAATCTCGTCCTGCACCCACAAGCATTTTTATTTTTTTTTCAATGGGCTTTAGATCGGAATTCCTGATTTTCAGGTCTCGGGCATTCCGAGACGAACCCGTCACCGCACTCCCAGCATGTGGAAAAAGAATGTCACTCACTTTGTGTCGTCACGGGAACGACACACGCCGCGGTTACCGGGCCCGAGGGATGGAATTCAGTCAGGGCGGCCACCCCGGTGACAACGGCAGGAACCGCATCGCGCCGTATGGGGTCCCCCGAGTTCCGACTCCTCACAGGCCGATGTCGGTCCCTGTCAAAGTAAAGTGTCGTGAATCCGGAGCCTGGCGAGTGTCAGGTTTCATGACCTGCGATGTTCACTGCAGACGGAGTTTCCATTCTAAAGACGTCATGTTCGGGATGTGACTCAGGCCTGGGGCGAGCCGGGCAGGTGAACCGGCGCGTGAGAGGTCTCTCCTGGGTTGAGCGTAAATGAGCTCCTTTTGTTTGTTTCTTCTGCTCCGAGGAGAAGAATACGCGCCGGCATTTAGACGTGCACGGCGGCATCTCGTGGCTCTTCATCAGGAGATGTGGGCGATTATGTAGGAGGTAGATGTTCTTGTGGACTACAAGGGGGTACATGCAGTACTTGCAGATTCCGTGGTGAGCTGGATCGTATTATTAATAGATTTTGGATGCATCATCTCCTCCAGAATAACACCGGGAGGCCCGAGACGATGTTGCTGTCGACGCCGGGCCGACTTAACGGCCGCCGCTCAGCGTCATTTTCATTTTATTTTCGAATCGATTCAAAACGATGGGTTTTCAGATTTGGAAATTTCCGGTCTTAAGATCGTCAACAACGGCTGTTTGGGCTTGACGTCGCACTTAATGTAACCTCTTCATGCAGTTTAACTATCGAGTCGATAATGTGAGATCTTCCGACCAGGTAAGTAGCTCCGTAGCCGAGCCTCCCGCTCGTACCCGGGGTCTCGGCCAGCTGCCCGCTGCAGCGGCATATGCCGCAGATCTCCAGGGTCCGGGCTGAGAGGTGCAGCCGCGACAGATGGCTCGCGCGGGTCAAACTGGACGCGGACCCTCTCCGCGCCGCCGCCGCCCGTCCGATAAATGTCACATCCGTCCGACGGCGCGGGATTAACCCCATGCAGTCCCGCGCGGTTGAAGCGGCTGATAAATGTCCCCTCGCTCGCGCGCATCATTTAAACTGCCTGATAAAGTGAGATGTAAGACAGCAGGAAAGCCAGACTGAGGAAAATAGCTGTGAAGGACCTTGCTAGATCCTAGTATGAATCTTGGCAGCGGTAATAATTCACCGGGCTTTGGAAGCGGATCCATACTAAACCTGTTCTGTGTTGATGGATGTCTGAGAAGAGAACAGGGTTTCTCTCTCTCTCTCTCTCTTTTCCTTTTTTCCTGCCGTTTCTGATGCAAAGAGGAACCGTCCTCTCCATCAAATTGGCCCTCTCGCGCGGCACCGTGTGCGATACAACAGATGACATTTGAGCGAGGGGGGTTGGAGGGTTTGTTAATATTCACGGACATGCAAAGTGCGAGATTGCTTTTTAGGCTGAGAGCAGGAGAGATCAAGTGTCCCGGCGAAAACCCATTTATCAGGGACGGCTCGTCTGCGGCGCCGCGCGTGCAGCTCCATCCATCTCCATTTGTTCGGTATCCGCGGCCCATTTCTCCGGCGAAGACCCCCCCCCTCTCCCCAGCCCCGAGCCCCTCCGTCGAGGTGGCGTGCGGGAGAAAGAGGCGGTTCGGAGTAAGACGTCGAATCCCTTCCCTGCGATAACGCCGCTCCGATCGGCAGATTTATGGCCGCCTTCCCTTTCTCTCAGGGGTTCGTCGGTGAATGACCCTGTGAAAACCCCTGAGCCGAGCTCACGTTCAAACCGGACAAACACACACCAAGGAAATGTTACATCCGAGAGGGCAGAGCGCACGTTGGAGAATATCGATCATGTCGGCGACAGCGGACATGTAGCCCTAAAGCACGCCGGCGAAGACGTCTCTCCGCCACCGAGGAGGCCAAAAGAGCAGCGGAGTTGTTTTGTATTTGATGCAAGCTCGATGGGTCATCACACACACACACACACACACACACACACACACACACTCCCATCAGTGAATTTGAAGAGCGCCCTCCCTAGTGCCGGTCAATGTGCTCGGTGTCTCGCTCCGTCCTGTCCGGTCTGGCCGACCCGCTGCAGGAGCCGCTGCAGGAGCCGCTGCAGCCGGGGTCGTGCACGTCCATCCCAGCCGGCCATCGATCCGTCTCGTGATCTTCTAACATCCCCCCCCCACGCTTCGATTTTCCCGCCGCAGCCCGTTGATGTCTTCATCAGCCTGTCCACCGAGAAACCTGCATGGAGTGCAAGTCCCTGAGGTTGACGCCCGGCAGCGGGTGACGCCTCACCCTCCCTCCTTCCCCCGTAAATACTTCAGGCCCCTCGGCAATTTAAGGTTTGAAGCCATTTCCCCTAAAACGAGGCCCCGGAGCCGCGAGCCATCCATCACTCCGCTCGCAGGCGGGGCTTCTGCTCACAGGTTTATTAAATTAAAACCCTTTTTGCCCGGCTCGGAGGGGGAAAGGTCCTGATGAATTATGCGCCTGCGCCGTGCACGCGAAATCACGCCATCCAATCTTGACGGCGCGTGACTGAGCGCGTGCGTGTTTGCGTGACCTCTGGAAAAAAGACGCCCCTCGGCTCACCTTGGTGAAGCGTGGAGAGGCTGCGCCGCAAACTGACACCGCCGAACCCCTGGGCGGGCGACGGGAAGCTGTTCCGCCGCCCTCGGTGATCCTTTCGGCCGCCATTCTTCTCTTCATCGCCACCGGAATCTTTCAGATCTGCAAAATTACAAATGTCGAACGACAGTTAGAACCTTCGAATGAAAACCAACAGAGGGAAAATACACAGCAATTTAAATGTAGGTCATCTGGAAAACTACTGAACGTGTGCGGACGAGAACCCGGGCGCCGTTGAGATGAACGCTAAAGCGGGTTAGATTGGGTTCCATCATCACATCCGCGCTAACACCGTCGTCCACTTCCTGTCCTCCTCCCCCTGCCGGGTGGAACCGAGTAGCTTCTCAACCTCGCTCCGTCAGTGTTGGGCGCCTCAACTTCAGAGAGCCTGTATCGTACACTCGAGGCCTCCCCGTGCCAGCAGGGGGCGCCGCAGGCCCTCAGGGCAGCAACCTGACGAGGCAACGACAACGTCGTTCACGATTCACATCCGTCATCCGAACATGTCAGAAAAGCTGAAGCTGCGATGCCTTCAGGTGCCATTTCAGGTAGAGGAAATTCCAGATCTGCCAGACGTAAATCCACGCATATGTGTGTGTATATTTTTCGCACACACCCAGCTTGTTTACTCTGCGCAGAATAAGTTGCGATTTTTAATTTTGCTTTACAGCAAACATACTGGTAGAGAGCCGTAACCCGGGGCGACGCAGGGGGAGGAGGGAGACTTGAAATAAAGTGAGGAGACGGCAAAGCGAGCGGAGAGGCCGTGAAAGCGTTGGTGGTTACCCAACGCTGATTTATCTTCCTGGTGCAGGCGGAACTTGTATTTATGCGTCACATAAAATCGAAGCGTAAATTGAATTGCCGGCGCCCCCTGCTGACAGCCGCTTGCAAGGACACCGGACGGCGCCGGGGTCAAGGTCGTCAAGGTCGACCGCCTGCGCGGCCTGATCTGTGCGTCTCGACCCCCTCCAGGTCCAACTGGCTGAAGCCCTGCTGCGGGCGGAGGACGGCGCTGTGGCAGGTGTGTCTGCTGTCCGCGGGGTTCAACTGTTTCCTGGTGGCCTGCGTCATCCTGGTGGTGCTGCTGCTGACGCTGGAGCTGCTGGTGGACACCAAGCTGCTGCAGTGTGAGTGCACGGACGCGAAGTGTCCTGGATGAGAGAGCGAATGGCTGGAAAGAGTCCAATGTGGGGACGGCTCATGTTCTGGGGATCAAGTCAGACTGAGATGGTTTGGAGGAGGGAGAGTGAAGACCTGGCCGGAAGGATGCCGAGGTTGGATCTGCCAGGCAGGAGGTTCTGGACCTGAGAGGAGGTTTATGGATGGAGAGGAAGAGGTTGGATGGAGGCGGATGATCGGGGCAGTCCAAAGGAAAGAAGGAAGATGCATGTATTTATTCATTTGTTCATTTTATACGTTTTATTTCACATTTATTTATTTTAGACTTTCTTCATGAAATTTGTTTTTATGTATTATTCTGTGATTATGCATTTTTTATTATTTTATTTTTCATGATACATCTTTCTTTTATTCAATTTAAATCGGGTATATGTTTTATTTATTGTATATTTTTGTATTTTGTTTTGTTTTATTTAAAGGCGAGGAGAGACCATTCCCATTGTGAATGGAAAAGAAAGGAGGAAAAAGGTTGGATGGAGGCAGCTGATTGGCTGAGGGGACCCTGAAGGGAGCTGCCCAAAGAAAAGATCCACTTACTGATTTATTTGTCTGCTTGTTCATTTGATATTTTATTTTTATTTATTTTCTTTTATTTCACTTTCCAAATATATTTGTTTATTTTTTTCATTTCAAACCCTATTTCTGTATATTTTAATTTTCAAATGTATTTTTTACACTTCAAATGTTTGGACTACCGAACTTATTTTATACTTTTGACATCCATTTAACTTTTATTTTATTTTATTCTAAATGGGAAATGGGACAAGCGTCCAGGGGGAAAGAAACGTTCACGTCCGTAACAGGCTGTCGCGTTCGTCTGCTCTCCGCAGTTTCCAACGCCTTCCAGTTCGCCAGCGTCATCCACTGGATCAGCCTGGCCATCCTGTCCGTCTTCTTCACCGAGGTGAGCCGCCCTCCGGCCGTCTCGCTTGCCGCCGATGCAGCGGCCTGCCGCTCGTTGCTGTGTCGTGCGCCGCGTGGAGCCGCCGGCACGCTCTGGTTAGAATAGCAACCGATCCCCCCGTATGAAAACCACAATGTGATGAGAACGACGAGACGTGGAAGTCTGGCAGGAAAGTCGGTCTTTTCAAAATAAAAGCTACGACCGCAGCCCTTAAACGTGGCGGGCGACGCCTCTCCAGCCGGCCCATTGATGGCCCGCTTTAAAAAGGCAGACGGGCCTCTTTCTCCTCCTGCGGGCTTCAAACATTTCCAGGCCTCGACGGCGCCGAATCGCTGTCACTGCTAACTTTTGAGGCAAGAAGGGGGAAGAAGCTCCTGCGGGTGCGACGCCGCCGAGGAAGAGCGGGAGCGCGTGTGAATTAACCCGTCTGTGACCCGTCTGTGACCCGTCTGTGACCCGTCTGTGACCCATCTCCGCCGCAGACGGTGTTCAGGATCGTGGTGCTGGGAATCTGGGACTACATAGAGAACAAAGTGGAGGTGAGCGCTCTCTCTGTCACTCTCTCTGTCTCTCTCCGTCTCTCTCCGTCTCTCTTGTCTTCGGCGTCGAAGCCGGCCGAACTCACCCCGCCGGCTTCCCCGCAGGTCTTCGACGGCGCCGTCATCGTCCTCTCCCTGGCCCCGATGGTGGCGTCCACGGTGGCCAACGGCCCCAGCAGCCCCTGGGACGCCATCGGCCTCATCATCACGCTGCGCATCTGGAGGGTCAAGCGGATCATTGACGGTGAGGGAGACGGAGACGATCGAAGCGATGTCGTTGGCGCTCCTCGAGCGTTGCTCCCTCTTGTGGCTTTTGAAGGAAATGTTAAATTCAAACTGATATTGATCGGCGAGCACGTGGACTGTTACATCTTAGTTTTGATTCTGCCTGCCGGTCTGCAGAATTACCGGGTAGAAAAATATTTGGATAGATTTGTCGTGCCTGACTTTTATTTTGAAAATCTGAAAGTATGTAAAGTATTGCATGAAAAACATGATGGACTCTCTAGTTGTTGTTGTTTTTTGTCTTTTTTTCCCCCCCGTCTTTCTTTCATGTCCCGCAGCCTACGTGTTGCAGGTGAAAGTGGAGATGGAGCTGGAGATCCAGCAGTACGAGAAGGCCAAGGCGGTGAGAGAGGAGCAGCTCGACCGCCTCACCCAGATCTGCCAGGAGCAGGCGGTAGGTCCCCGGGGCCCCGGCCCGGCTGAGCCGCCGAGCGCCACCAGCAGGGGGTGGCAAAGGGCTGAGCAGGGACGATCAGTAGCTGCAGCCAGAGGGGTGTTTAAGTTCCCTCAAGCAGCGGTGGAAGCATCGGCCTCCGTGTTCCCCTGTCCTGGTCTGTAGACAGGATTCAAGTGCAGTATTTGGCTAAAGAATACTCGCATCTAACCGTCCGAGTGCTCGCGAGCCTCGGCGAGAAATGCGGAGCCATGTTCTGCGAGCGTTCGTTTTGAAAAGGTTTCAGGCGAGATAAACGATCGGATGAGAGAGCGGCTCCGCCACGTCTCCGCCTGCTTCCTCCCCTCAGTTCGAGATCCGGCAGCTGAGGGCCCACCTGGCCCAGCAGGACCTGGACCTGGTGGCGGAGCGCGAGGCGGCCATGCAGATCCACCACATGTGGGGGAAGCAGAGCAGCAGCTTCCACGAGGTGGACGGACTCGCGGCGGGAGCCTCCGAGGAGCCGCGGCCGGCGAAAGGCAGGGAGCCCAGAGGGGCCGCAGGTAACCGTCGAAAGCGAGAGGGTTCAAGCGAGGGTGCAGCCGGCGGGACGAGGCAGGGAGGCCTTTCATTTACAGATTCATATATATCAAAAAGAAGCCTTGAGACGCGGCGGCGAGCCGGACACATCTGCAAACAGTCACCGCGCCATCACTTCACTCGACCTCTCCATTGAACTTTTATTAACGGCGGACGTCGCCCGGGCCCGCCGTCCGTCCCCCCGAGCATCGGTCTCCGGCCTCCCACATCAATTCCCGGGTGCGCCGTCTCCGCTCGACCGTAAACCTCTCGCGCGGAGACGGGTCGTAACTCACGGCAACAAAGCGCTGTCAGCGGCGCCGAAGCAAAGACCCACAGCACTGAGGCTTTTCCTTTATCAAAGCCATAAATCACAGCGCAGCCTCGCTTCCATCTGGGACTTGAACCCCCTCCTCACACGGCCCTTTAGCCGGACCTGCTCCTGCTGCTCTCATGTGCTAGCGATCATCGAGCTTTTGGGCTCGGCCTGCGTGCCGTCCCCGAAGACAAGTCCATGAAAAGGCATTTGTCGGCCCGCATGAGGACTCTGACGGAGACTTTTTTGTCAATGTACAAAAAACAAGTGTACACTCACTTTACTGCGAGTATTTAGTTTGTGCAGTACATTCAGTCATTTAAGCAGGGGTTTCAAACTCAAATACAATATTCAAAACTGGGACGAGGTCGCAGCCAACTTTCTTTTATCTGGAGGAAGAGTTTTCTCAATAACTATCAATGAACCTTTTCATCTGGACCCAAACAAGTTTCGTTTAAAAACTGAACATGGAACAAGCAAAACTTAACACTATGCAATATATATATCTTCATATTGCACACGTGCAAAATCAAAATTCAAATTAAAAACTAATTCATGGCATTCATTTATTAAATAAAATTCAATACAAATTGTACGCCTCTTTTTATTTGCAGCCTTCTGAATTCAATTTTAATTATAACCTTTTTCAACAGGCTAATGATAAATGTAAAAATAAAATAACAGTTTTCTGCCTTTCTTTTAGCCATTTGTCCTAGGAGTAGCACGCTGCCAGTGTTAGCATCAGGTCGCTATGACTACTGTCGACAGAGGAGAGGGCGTTTATGGGTCCTGTCGTGATTTTAGTGCCAAAAATCCAGCAGAGCATTCTGGGATTTGTAGTATTAGCGGTCCATGCGCTGTAGGATATATAATCGCGGCGGGCCAGCTCGATTAGTCATTTAGTGTGTGTAATATAATTCCACCGAGGGCCAGAGTTTGGGGTTGCAGAACCTGGTGATCCTGCATTGGACGTCCGCGGTGGGGGGGTGGACGGAGTCAGTGCTTCTGATGTCCTCGATGGAGGGCCAGAGAGGCCCCTGTGAGTTTCTCCTCCTTCCTCGAAGGCCGGCTGAGGTGACCTGTGACGAGCGGCCCCGGGATCTCCTCAGATGAGGAGAGAAGCCGGTTCTTGCCGAAGCTGGCAATTATCTCTTGTTTCGGCCACGTTTGGGATCAGGTTGTTGACTTTGCTCAAACCCGGCAGCTGCTCCTCGGGCTAATAAACTACAGGTCGATATTTTGCATGTAGAACGCGTTGTTTCCTGGAAGTCTTGCTCGGACCTCGACATGATCCAGGAGGTCGTTTCACTCTCTGGGCGTCAGATATGAATGCCTGGTAGACAATCGACAACGTCTGACAGCCTGAGGAGTCCAACGTCGTCTGTCTGAGCTCGAATCAGCATCTTCCCAAAGTGAAAACGTGTTGATCAGAACGACCGCTGGGACGTTTTGCGTGATCCCATCTCTTGCGTTCTACGCCGATCGTCATTCCATACGATGGTCTTTGTTTGTGAAGCTCCCGTTGTGCTCTCCACAGACCCGCACAGTCAGGACGACAT
Organism: Fistularia tabacaria; assembly: GCA_901007705.1. Taxonomy (NCBI): domain Eukaryota; kingdom Metazoa; phylum Chordata; class Actinopteri; order Syngnathiformes; family Fistulariidae; genus Fistularia; species Fistularia tabacaria. Next base: position 38,446 of record CAAKHD010006441.1, read on the forward strand.
GAACAACTACATCAGCCAGTACTACAGCGAGCCGAGCAGCGGTGAGCGTCCGCCGGATCCCGCTGTTTGTTCCGGCGAGGGCTCCTCGTCTCACGGTTGTCGCTCTGCTCCCCTGTAGATATGGGCGTGCCGGACCCCGCCGCCCGCATCATCACCACGGCGGCCATCGACGTGCACCTGCCCAACAACCCGAGTCAGCTTCCCTCCTCTTTGGCGAGCGCCGACGCCGCGTCGTCCGGTCACCTGAAGCGCACCGGCAGCTCGGTGAGCGAGGCCTCCACGGCGGCGGCGTCGCGCACCAGCTTCAGCGCGCGCCAACACAGCGTCAGCAGCCACACGCTGGGCTCCACCACCGACTGCAGCTCCACGGTGCGCGAGGCCTCCACCTCCACGGACTACAGCGACCAACGCTGCTACCCGCCCCCCTACAGCAGCCCGCTGGCCCTGGGCACCCGGGCGCGGGGCAGCCCCAGCGCCGTGGTGCAGGAGTTGCTGTACTCCCTGTCCGAAGACTCTTGCCTCGCCCAGAAGGGCCTGGACCCCGTCAACCTCAAACCTCCCAGCCCGGCGGGTTCGACAAAGACCAGCCCCGAGCTGGACCACAGGGTCAACATCTACAACAAGAGGAATCAGGAGAGCCGGGCCAGGCTGTACGCCAAGCCGCTCATTAATCTGCAGGGCAACGAGGCGCTTCTGGAGGAGAAGTACAGGATGATGGAGCCGGTGGAGGCCCCCGTCAGCCGCCTGTCGGAGACATAAGATGCGGGTGCGCGGGGATCCCCGTCGGCGTCGGCCGCAGGGATCGCGTACGGACGATCTCGCTGGAGTCGCCGGCGCATGAACCGCGTGTCCGACTTCCTCGATTCACTCGTCCCGTTGCCGGAGCGGCACAAACAACAGGGAGGGGAGGACGGAGGGCGGCCGCCATCACTTATCAGGAATTGACACTCTCGAAACTTTTGAGGTTTAATGAACGTTTTTATCAAAGTAACCAGCAAAAGGGCTCGTGCCCAAAGCTAGAAGGCATGGATTTATCACATTTGCAAAAGCGACGGCGGTTTGGTTTATCAGTAACGTTTAAAAAAAAAAAAAAAAAAAAAAAGAAGTCCTCTTGCTTGGACACCTGCAGGGTACATCGGATCCACGTTCAAGATCTCAAGTTCTTTCTATATTTGTCTCTTTTTTAGCAACGATGACATTTTGTATGAATTCTTCAGGAGCGGAGAGAATTCTTTTTGAGTTTTTAGCCGGGGCTGAATCTGACCGAGGTGTTCGCTGAGACTTTTAAAATCAGACCGCATCTCCTGAAACGCGCTACTACCAGATTTAAAAGAAAAAAAAAGATGGTCCTGCACGCAGTGGAGTTGAGATTCACGTCTAGAAATGTGGTATTTTCACGACGCCGGGGTTTCAGACATGTTAGCGGCTTCTGCCGAATGAGAAAATGATTACAGCATGAACCGTTTAAATTTTCCTCTCGACGTATCAGGAAGCGAATCGGACCTGTTTATTGTACCGTCAACAGGCATTTTCTGTCTCCATCAGAGAGGGATGGTGAAAGAACACAATAAATGGAAACCTGGAAAACTGAGGAGGCGAGTCATTAGTTGTCAGTTTAATACATTTGCTTTCCATTCCGTTCTTTTGCGGCTGAGCGCGCAGCTTTGTATGAACAGTCGGGCCTTAGAGTCCAGAGACACGTTGAGAATTCCCAAACGCGGCTTTCAAAGCGCCGGTAAATAAAATACACGGTGTGTCCTACTGCAAGCGAAGAAAAAAAAACAAAAAAAAACATCTACCAGAGGCAAGTGGAAGCTTAATTGCTGACATTTGACACTTGTGTGTATAAAAACTTGCGTTTATTTCAAAACTGAGAAAGTTCAGACGCCAGCCGGAGGGGGGCCGACAGTGAAACTATTCATGCACAGAGGCGTTCATAGTTTCAGAGCCGCGCTCAAGGCGAGCCTGATGGATCCTGCGGTCGCCCTGCCAGTTCTCCTCCGGGCCGCCGCGGCCTGGTGCCGGCTTTCGGCTCACTTGCTCAGAACTTCGGTCATTTCGGGAACGGCCTGCAAAGAGAGGGGGGAGGCCGGGCGTTAAATGAAGGTTTTACGTTTGCAGGCAGGGGAGCAAAGGCAGCGCGCGGCTGAAGTAGAATCAGCATCTTCGCAGATGATCAGACTTGTACTTTCTGATTAACCTGAAAACAAGGATCTTAGCCGGTGCGTCCGTGACTGGAAACAGATCCCAGGTTTACAGATGAAACCGGGATTTGTCGGGATTCACGCGAGCACAACCGGTGTTCGCTTCGAGCTCGATCACTACGAGGTGCCACAAATAAACCTGAACTAATTCGGGTTTAGGTTCAGTCCTGGCCAGAAAGTCCTCTCGCTCCGGAGACAGATAATTTCAGAAACAGAGGAATAAGTCACTGGAGGAGTAAGTCGGAGGTATCAGCTGTCCTTTTGGGGGTAAAAGTTGAAAGCCCATCCATTTTAATCAGCCATCCGATCAGGTGTAAGCCGATCGCGGGCGAGAGGCCGCCGGTTATTAGTGATCGGTTTGTGAGGACACCTTGGCAGACTGTGCACGGCCGAGCGGCTGAATTAAACATGAACAACGGGGAGGGACGTGAAAATTATCGTCCGCCGGCCTCCTGCGAGGCGGGACTCTCGGCCGGTCCCTGCCAACGTCTGCCCGGTGCGGAGGCGGCCCAACGTGCCGGGCGGCCGCGCGTGTAAAGGACCTGGCAGGTGGAGGTGAGGGGAAACTCGGCGCGAGTGTGTGACCGACTTTACAGCGTCCGACGTACGAACGGGGGCCCGTCCGGTGCGCTCCAGCCACAACCCCCCCAAAGGATTAATTCAAGGGCTCAATAATTCAGGAGTCGCACATGTGGAATAAGGCCCGCTGTGCAACATTTATAAGTGGGAGCGCAAATGTTTTCTTAAGTCGGCCGCAGCCAAAGTGCTCGCTGTCACTTCCTGCCGGCGCCGCGCCGCTGATTCTGCCTTAGCTTTCCCTCGAGATCGCAACAACGCAGGCTCAGTGCGTCAGCGGCAGGAGCTCACCTTGAAGAGATCGGCGACCAAGCCGTAGTCGGCCACCTGGAAGATCGGCGCCTCTGGGTCCTTGTTGATTGCGACGATCGTCTAAATTAAAAAGAAAAAAAAAAGATGATAGTTGGTCTTCGGCGACGAAATCAAAAATCACAACAATAGGATGATTTCAGCATAAACAGACAAGAATGATTTCAGGGACACTCCTGAGGCGAGAAGTTAGAATCAGGTGGATATCGGTGGGGCCTTTAGGACGGACGTCACCTTGCTATCTTTCATCCCGGCGAGGTGCTGAATGGCCCCTGAGATCCCGACAGCGATGTACAACTCCTGCAGACACAGAGAGAGACAGGGGGCTGTAAACGGCGGCTGGACTTCTCATCTCAGGCCGAGGTCCAGGACGTTCTTGGAGACGATCAAGTAATCGCACGACGACTCCCGATCCCGTCGGAGGGTCCTCACCTCCTCCTGCCCCGGCAGGGAACCGGCCTCCGTGGTCGTCGGTATGAGATGCACCGCTATTAATATTTCAGTGTTCATGTCGCAGCTGAAATCTCGGAGGGTTGAAGTGTTCACGGGTGAACGGAGCAGTCAGAGAAGAAGTTTAAAAATTGTGTAAAGCACCCGATGTCTTTAAACAGCAGAGCGTCACCAAGAACTGTTGCCGCCTTGATTTTTTTTAGTATTTACAAAAAAAAACCATCTGATTTATGTGAGGAAACTCTAGCCATTACAGTGAAAAAGATGTGTTCTGAATGTCGTAGCTGATTGTCCTGATACTCGTGGTCGGCTCCGGCTGGCTTTCTCCGAGATACGTCCACTGTGTGTCAAGTGGTCTTTGCTCTTCTCCCACCTCGACACGACAAAAGTAGACGTCGCGGCTCAATCGCGAGCACTACAGCCCCAGAAAGTATCAAAGCGGGGCGCTGAACCCCTCCGGTGAGGACGTCACGATTCTTTTGTGCCCCACAGACGTCGAGAATCTTCTCTGGTGGCCTCGAAGCTCAATGACTCCTTTGTGCTCCTGACTCTTGACGGCCGGCCGGGACTCCTGGCAGCCATCTAAGTTTCCCTTCGGACTCTGATCTTCACTCGACCGACTCCTGGAACAACTGGTCACTGCCAGACGCCCCTGATCTCGCTCCTCCAGCCGCTGCGGTCCAACTTGTAGAAACTGGAAACACGACTGCTGGATCCTGTTGCCATGGGAACCGATAGCTGGGGTCTGCTCTCTCTGGTCGGCCGTCTTCAGCCGCAACCGTCGGGTCCCGGCCTGGCCGTGAGCAGGTCCCTCCCTGGATGTCTCCATTCAACCAGTACAACCCCGAGGGACTTGTTCCTGGGGCCGGTTTGACTAGAAAGGGTATGTTGTAAAAATCTTTTGACTTCCTTGAAATGACGAGCAGTTCTGTTACGCTGGGAGTTTTGGGTTTGAAGGTGTTTTAAACTTTGACAAATTCAACAGTTCTGAAAACCCAACCCGTCATTCTTTATCAGTACCAATCGTGCAATCAACCAGCTCGGGTTTGGTAAACTCCAGCTGCGTCACAGCAGGTCCAAAGTCCGACTCTGACCTGAAAAATCCTTTCTGGGTAAACCTGAACTTTTGCTTTCTCTTTTTAAAACTCCGATTAAAAAAAACACAACTACAAACTGACAATATCCGATAAGGGAAACATTTTTTTCCACTGTACCCGAATTTTCAGCTTGAAGATACTCAAGTGATTATTTTCAGTAAACTCTAGATAAATTAGGGGAGAATCCATCAAAGTTACTCACAGGTGCGACAATCTTGCCCGTCTGTCCCACCTGCAGGTCGTTGGGGACGTACCCGGCGTCCACTGCCGCTCGAGAGGCGCCAACTGAAAGGGTGACGGTCCAGAATCAAAACCACGATAACTCATGACGCTTCGGGCGCGGAGGGCGACTCTCACCTGCAGCGTTCATCTTATCGGCGAGATCATAAAGCAGTTTGAAGTTATCGCCGCTCTTCAAGCCCCTTCCTGGAAAATAAAAAATAAAAACACTTCATATATTTTGGTCTTCATCATGTTGCTATTCAGTTGGGGGAATATTTTAAAACGAGGAGAGTCCCACCTCCTGACACGACAACCTTCGCGCTGGTCAGATCTGGTCGGTCGCTCTTCGTCAGACTCTGTTCCAGCCACTCAGAGAGTCCAGCGGGAGAAGACGCTGCCACTGCAGGGGTAAATACAGGAGCAGGGATTCAAGGGGCATTTGCGCACAGTTTTACTTTCTCCAGTCCTTTATTTTCATCCACAGATGAGGCCTCTGTACCGTCTTCTGACGCGGCACTTCCACCTTCCACTGGCGCTGCCTCGAAGGATGTTCCCCTGACCGTGAAGACTTTTACTGGCTCGTTGCATTTCACCGTGCTGAGAGCGTTTCCTGTTAATATAGAAGTGTCACACAGGAACAGTTTTGTTTGATTTCCACTTTTTGGAAGTTTTTAAATTGACCTTTTGTGTAAAACAACAGAAAAACCCACAGATATAAGGAAATAAAACATCGGTCGATTCTGCGATTCTGATTCACAACAGGATTTACCGGCATAGATGGTTCGGACGAAGGTGTCTGGAGACTTGATTTCAATAATGTCTGAAATGGGAGCCACGTCCAACTTGGCAGCCACTCTGGGAAGGAGGTTCTGAAATTGTGATTAAACAGGAAAATATGCAAAGATCACACCAGTGCAATGCGGAAAAAAAATCAGATTCTTTCCGGGAACAGAAAGTGGTTGGCAGCCGTCAGCAGGTGGAGAGGAAACTAAAAGGTCAGCACATTGTTGATCCCATTGAGACGACAGAGAGACACCATCCTAAGAAACGCATGATTAGTGCGTGTAAACCCAATTCTAATCCATCGGGGTTCTGTGTAACTGGAAGGGTAGAGACGGGGTCAGGTGCAGTTGCAAAGTACCGACTCACCTTTCCGAAGGCGGACGCACCAGCACAGATGTGTGAGAAGTTGAACTGCTTCTGTGTTGCCAAAACGAGCGGGGTCAGTTCCTCTGCAAAATAAAACAGCTGTTGTTTTGAGGGAATTCCTTTTCCCGCAACTTAGCGAATGCCTGAAACGGTGACTGCCGGCACTCAAACCCCAGCTCATTCGAAATATGGCCTTTCAGCCGAAAGGCTCCGTTTTTGGGTTCGCGTCCCGTACCTGGAAGGGCGCCTTTGTAAGAATCATGCTGGATCACCAACACCTTCTTCACTCCTTGTACTTGGCTGATTTCTTCTACAACCTTGGAGGACAGGAGAAAGGTCAAACGAGGTAGGAGTCCATTTAGATTTCACTTGGTGTTAAATGTGCTACATCCACTGTCTGCCTTTCAACCCATTTCAGTAGCTACAGAAGAAAGAGTGTGTCCGTCTGTTTCCAAGAAAATGAAAAACGGTCACAGGGGAAATAATATTTGCAACTGAAAAGCAACATTTATAACCAAATAAAGAGGAATGGCGAGTCCAAAAACGCTGAATGCAAAAGCTTTCCACCAACCTTGGCACAGTTCGTCCCTGCGACCAGACAGCACACGTCTCCGCCGAGCTTACTCGCGGCAGTGATGGCGTTGAGTGTAATAGGAGTCAGCTTTTCATTATTGTGCTCCGCAACCACCAAGGTGCTCTGAAACCTCTGGATGAGGCCCGTCTGTGGGAGTGAGAAAAAAAAATAACAATGAAAATGACATTTGCAGCCCATTGATTTGATCATTGTCTTTCTGACAGATTACAAAGAGACATTCGCCACAATTATTTCTTGAAATGATCTGAAGCTGCGGAGAAAACGCCTGAGCTGAAGCCTGTGTACTAAAAATGGATCTCATTTTCCATTCAACCCCAATCCTTCTATGGAAACCACACTGGCTGTTTTGACCTTGTCCTGCTAACATCGGACAAACATGTGATGCTAAAACCACAATGTCCGAAACAGCTGAGTCAAAAAACAAAAAATATGCACAGTACATGAATCAAAACCGAACGCTGTAAAATGGCATTCCTCGAAACCCTAGTTGATGTACTAGACATGAATTGATGTTTTATGCCTATTGTCACGTTGCAAACTTAAATCGACTAGGTGATATGTGGTTGAGTTACACATTGTAAACATTATACAATTCGCACCAAGCAGATAACAGCCACATTAAACTGGAACAGGGGTCAGCAGTGTTGAGGTCATGGGAAATTGCACACTTTGACAGGTGTCCAAACTTTCTCCTCGACGACCTTTGCAGCAGGACAGTGGGGTCGGACCGGATAATCCCAGTCTCATCTGGACGCAGCTGAACCCTTTTTATCGTCAAAACGTCGCCAGATTTACTTTGATCGTTTACTCTTACTTGCATGAACATTTGTTTAACACCGCGCGTCTAAAAATTGCGAACGTTTGTTAGCATCATGCTACCACCTGCAATGTTTACGAAAGCTTCCGGTTTCGTAACTCGTTTACAATCCGGGGGTTTCATAAGCAGAGGGCTGCATAACGTTATGCTAGCAGCGACTAGCGTCTGCTAAAACAAATAAAAAGTAATAGATGACCTTAATAAAGTCCCCTTTTATATATGAATATATAAAACGGATAAAAAAGCAGGGAAGCCATATTAATGCTGGGGTTTGTTTTAAGCGATTCTGTTAGCTTGCAAATTGAACTCTCTGTGAGTAAATTAGCCCACCAGCTAACAGCTGCTCGAGAACAGGCTGAAAACAACCGGAGTTTAGTTAGCTCCTTCACGGACAAAGGTGGATTTAGTCCGGCGAGAGCATCACGAGTAGCCGTCACCGTCTTACCAGGCGTGTCAGGCTCGTTCTGTTAAAAGCTCGGTTCATCCTGGAGGCTCCTGTCGACTTGTTTTTCAGTGATGCGGAGACGGACGGCGTCGGACTCTGCCAAAGGTCACCCGGGGTACGGTGGTCTCGCGAGAACTGTTCAACTTCTCGTTGTCACTCGCGCTCTCCCTCCCAGCAGCGATGTCGTAGAAATTGTGACTATATTTTTCATAGGAAATTAAAAATAAAAATATCTGTGAATGAATACATAAAAATATACATATAAAAATGTATGTGTGTGAAAGATACGAACTGTGAAAACAAAGCATGCTGTTATGATAAGCTATCGCAAAATGTATGAGGATACATGTGTTGCAAATAAAGACAAAATACACACACACGCTGATAGAATACACACACACACACTCAATCGATAAATAAAAATACTTTTCTGACCCTTTTCTGTGTGCAAGCTCAGAAGTTGGGACGAAAAAACAAAATTCATAATCGAATATCTGTTTGTGTATTGTAAACATTGACACAAATAGTAATGTCTTTTTACATTTATTCAGTCATTCATAGCGTTAAGCTGAAGTTTGACATACTTTGATTAATTATTCAGTTATTCTCTATAAGAATGATCGCAAAATGCTCGGCCAGATATTTTCAGAACCACTGCAGCAAATAGTTTTTAAACAGTAATATATATATTTACAACCCTCTCCATCACAGCCTGCCTTTCGTGCATGTATGTATTTGTTTATTTCTTTCCGGGGTTCCACATAAACTTTCCCACATATGACTTCATGAGTGTCCTGCAAGTTTCCACTCATGAATGATAAATGGAACACACCCACGCATACACGGGGTGCACGCACACACGCACGATGATTCTCCGGGGTCCGTCTGCAAACTGCAACCTTCCCTGGGACCGGCGTGGGTCACTGACGGTCTGTGGGCCCGTCCGGTAGGTGGCGCTGTGGAGCGAGAATACACGCGTGGTTTGAGAAAATATGTATATTTAAAGTAATCAATACGATCATATAATGATTATTATTATTGTTGTTGTTATCATTTTGTTAAAATCACATCATGTTATGTATTATATTCTATTACTTTAAATCCTATTTTAGTGTATTATTATATGATGTTATTGAATATAATTCCATATAATACATATTTTCTATGAAATGTATAATCATGTTTACATATTATATTGTATTCGATTCGATTTTTTTAAACAATTCAGGATATAACACAATCGTTGTCTTAATTATCGGTATTGTTTTTGTCGTCCTTATTGTGTTGTTTCATAGATACTGTTATACATATAGAACATCCTATCATATTCTATCATTTGATATCGTAATTCGGGCCCTTTTCAATATAATTTCGGTTCAATTTAATGCAGCTATACTAATGACTATATATGGACATAATTATATCTAATTTTGACCATTTAAAAATGTCAAATAATTCATTGTATAATCCAATTATGATGATGATTACCGTAGTGTTGTTTAATAACAAAATGGCGATATATTATCCTATTAAATGATATCAGATTATATTGTATTGTTATTTATCACACCGATTAAATGAATACATATCCTATATAAATTATATACACAATTATGACACGATATTGTTAGATTTTGACGTGTACATTCAATTGATTTTGGCAATTACAATTTACACTTTTTTCTTGGCGTCATGATGACATTAACGACTACATTGATGAGCAGTTTGATCAATTCGGGGGGAAAATTGTAAATTATAATAACTGCCTCCTCACCCGACCACCATCATCGAGACTTTTAGAAATGTCACCCACACCAAATTGGACGGAAAGATGTGGAAACTTCCAGTGACAGGAGTCGCTTGTACGGAGGTTCCCAAAGGGCCGCAGCTGTCGGGTTAAAAACACGCTTCTCAGCCCGATATGCCAAAGAAGAGGAGGAGGAGGAGGAAGAAGAGGAAGAGGAGGAGGAGGCGGTGCGGGGGTCCAGGAGGAGATCTGCACGGCGCCCTCTCACCGGACCCGCCGAGGTCCAGGTTTGCAGACGTCACTGGCCGGGGAGCTTTGTTTCCTCCCCGCCTCCCGACGGAGGAACACAAGTTTATCATCCGGCCGGGGACGGGACGCTCTCCTCTCTCTCTCTCTCTCTCTCTCTCTCTCTCTCTCTCCCTCTCCCTCTCTCTCCCACTCTCCTCTCCTCTCCTCTCCTGTCCTCTCCTCCACCTCCCGGCTTCACAGTGGGCTTTCACTCCTGCATGGTGGACGTCCTGCTCACTTCTTTCTTGGATGATATGGGGGATCATTCAAAAAGTAAGATCTTCCTCTTCTCTCGCACTTATTTTGGGATCCTTTTATTTTTCATTTTTTTTAACATCACCTATAAACTACGATCGGTCGTTTTTTTTTTGTTTTTTTTTGCATGTTTGCGCAACACCGAGTCGGAGGGACGAGTGTGTGTTTCTGTTCAGTGCTCCCACCCGTGGGCGGGTGGATGGATGTCACGGGGATTTTAAAAGAGCGTGCACAATTGTTGCATGAAAGAAAACGTGCAACCCCGACACCTCCCTGACCGCCCTTCCTCTCCCACGCAGAGAAGTCGGGAACCGCCATGTGTGTGGGCTGCGGGAGTCAGATCCACGACCAGTACATCCTGCGGGTGTCCCCGGACCTGGAGTGGCACGCCGCCTGCCTCAAGTGCGCGGAGTGCGGCCAGTACCTGGACGAGACGTGCACTTGTTTCGTCCGGGACGGGAAGACCTACTGCAAGAGGGATTACGTGAGGTGGGGGGGTCGGGGGGGGTATTGCGGGGATTATAATCCAGCAGAAGGAGTGAATGCGCCGGGAAATGTGCAGAACGAGAGAGAGAAAAGGGATCGAAATTCACCCTGGGATTATATTCTTGCTTCGTTCCAGGCTTTTTGGCATCAAGTGCGCCAAATGTAACATGGGCTTCTACAGCAGCGACCTGGTGATGCGGGCCCGGGACAACGTCTACCACATGGAGTGCTTCCGGTGCTCGGTGTGCAGCAGGCACCTCCTGCCGGGCGACGAGTTCTCCCTGCGGGACGACGAGCTGCTGTGCCGGGCGGACCACGGGCTGCTGCTGGACAGAGCGTCCGCCGGCAGCCCGCTGAGCCCGGGGAGCGTCCACTCCAGACCGCTGCACATCTCAGGTCTGACCCGGGGCCTGGAGCTGGACCACGACACGGACGATTCTTTTTGTTTTTTAATTCAAACCAAAAGCGGTAGCAGCAAGTATTATTATTATTATCATTATTGTTACTGCTATTATTATTATAATTATAATAATAATAATAATAATAATAATAATAATATTATTATTATTATTATTGCATTTCTACTGCACCGAGGTTAGAATTTTTTTCTGGATTATACATTTTCTTTTAATCCACCCTCACCCCCATAATTAAAATTAAAATGGCTCCTCTTCCCTCCAGACCCGGTGTCGGTGCGTCATCCCCCGCACCACCGGAACCACGTCCACAAGCAGGCGGAGAAGACCACCCGGGTCCGGACGGTGCTGAACGAGAAGCAACTGCACACGCTGCGGACGTGCTACAACGCCAACCCGAGGCCCGACGCGCTGATGAAGGAGCAGCTGGTGGAGATGACCGGCCTGAGCCCCCGGGTCATCCGCGTCTGGTTCCAGAACAAGCGCTGCAAGGACAAGAAGAAGTCCATCCTCATGAAGCAGCTGCAGCAGCAGCAGCAGCAGCACGGCGACAAGACCGTGAGTGTGTGCGTGTGTGTGTGTGTGTGTGTGTGTGTCGTTCACCTGACAGGTGAAGCTTTTTTTTTTTTTTGCATTGAAAACTAAATTTAAAAAAAAAAAACGCAACAAGCTCTATTAATCCGGTTCATCCAGCTCGGATTATTCGGTTAACCGTAGAGTTTATTCTGAATTTAACATGGATTGTAAATTTAAAATAAATGACGTGCTTATTTTTAAAAAATCAAAACAGGCGCCATATTGAGTTGTTATTAATACAAATTTAGATTTCCCTGTTTTTCATTATTTGTCTAATAGGAAAAAAATCATTTATTTGGGTTTTCTGTGTGGATTCAGGATATTAAAGGTCTCTAAGTAACTTTAATACACTTTTGGTGCCCGCGTTCGTCTATTCGGCATCTCCCGAGTCAAATCCACGGAGTATTTCTCGTCTCGAGTGGATTTCAAAGCGCTGACTGCACACGCGTGTGTGTTTCCCGCGTGCAGAACCTGCAGGGCCTGACGGGGACGCCACTGGTGGCCGGCAGCCCCATCCGTCACGACACGGCCGTGCAGGGGAACCCCGTGGAGGTGCAGACCTACCAGCCGCCGTGGAAAAGCCTCAGCGACTTCGCCCTGCAGAGCGACCTGGACCAGCCCGCCTTCCAGCAGCTGGTGAGTCCTCGGGCGGGACGTGGGGGAAACGAACTCGCCGCGTGGGGTGCATCATGTATTTCTTGAATACATTTAAAATGTCGCTAAATTGAATCCATAATTATGGATGTTTTCCTGCACATTAATTATTTGGAGTTTTAAAAAAAAGCAACCCACGCAATATTTCGATCGCGTGTAGTGATGCGCTGATGCGCATGCGCACTACCTGTTCTAATGGTACCCCCCCCCTCCCCAGGTGTCCTTCTCGGAGTCGGGGTCACTGGGAAACTCGTCCGCGAGTGACGTGACGTCCCTGTCGTCGCAGCTGCCGGACACGCCGAACAGCATGGTGCCGAGTCCCGTCGACACGTGAGGGAGGACCCACGGCGCGGGTGGGAGTGGGGGGGCGGTTGGTTGGGGAGGGGGGGGGGCACTCAAACGGAAGTGACATTCGTAGATATTTAAAAAAAAAAACAACAACAACGAAACAATCAGAAGATGGATGGATGGATGGATTACCTGCCTCGCTGCCTTGCTCAAGGACACTCCGTCAAGGACGCGCCGAGTGGGGCGCCTCGCCGCGCGAACAGACACGCCTGCGTGGACTTGACACCTTCGGGGAGGAAGGGGGGGGTGGACGGCGTGGACGTGCATGAGCTTCCCGACTTCCGGTGATGTGATGTAACGCAGCGGACGGGACGCGCAGCGTTGGGCGCCCCCTCCTCCGCCTCCGCAAATAAGTTATTATTATTTATTACGATCTGATCAATAAAAATAAAAAAAAACGATAGTTCTAATAGATCCTGCGAGGAAATCTATCTTGTTCCATAAAGTTTATTTTTTATTTTCCACGGCGGATCGGACCAAAATGTTGGTGGGAAGGACGGACGCTCTTCCGCCATTTACGAAGGCTCATTCAAAGAAAAGGCGTTTAAACAAAATAATATGGATTTAAAATAACAAAAATGAAACTACAAAAAACTACAAATAAGAACTATAATAATAATAATAATAATAATAATAAAGCGTCCTGATCAATGACGCACTTGGTCCGCAGTTGCGTTTATGTGACTCGCGAGTGTTGGGCGCTTTTGCAACAGAGAAGATAAAATAGAATGAAATCAAATTAAATTAAAATAATAATCATTGGGGGGGGAAATTAGTCCTGCATTTTATCGCGTCATTTCAGGGGTCGTTCGATTGGAAAGAAAAAGAAAATAAGACTAATTTGGATAAATATCCGGACGGACCCGAGGCCGGCGGTTTCGCGTCTAGACGGCCGCCCGTCAGCGGCGGCGGCCTCTTATCTCCATCTGGCATCACCTGCAAAGGATACATACACTCATACACTCCGTGGACCCGCAGAGAAAAGAAAAGAGAAGAGAAGAGAAAGAGAGAGAGAGGAGCCGCGCCGAGGGGACCCCCGGCCCGTGAACGCATCCCCGGGTTTATTTTCCTTCCTGCAGGAAGGCGGAGCGGCGAGCAGCCGCCGGGCAGGAGCAGCGCAGGTCAAGCCGGCGGTGACACACGACACCCCCGCACTATTTGTTTGGGTGGGTCGCATTTTTTTTCTCTTTTTAACCTTTAAAAATAAAATTAGTAAAGGAAACGGGGGGAGGGGGGGGGGGGCTTCGACTTTAAAACAAACAAAAGGGGAAAAAAAAATAATCTTGCTGGTACACAATGCACCCCGGGGCCTGACTGCACTGGCATGTCAACTTAAAA
>CAAKHD010006442.1:31276-44059 GCA_901007705.1 Fistularia tabacaria
TTTAAAATTAAAAGGGTGTGAAATAAAAATCTTTTTTTAAAATTTTTTTTTTTTTTTTTTTTTCCCCCCCCCCCCCCCCCCACCGCCCACTCCTAATCCGCTGATTGCCAACGCTTCCTCGTCCGCATAGGAGCCGTGCATCTGCTTCCCCGCTGTCGACTTGAAGGTCACGTTTTCATTGTTAGCAAACGGACGGACGTGGGTTTGACGGATGGTCCGTGGCCGGAGGTGCTGTCGGTCGGTCGGTCGGTCGGGCTGTCGGACGGGCGGATTTCTTTAGCTTATATCGTTCTGGGATTCCTGCCATCTCTATTAATGCTGACTTTACACGCTGGTAAACAGCAGGGCTGCATTCATCCATTCATTAAACCCAGGAGGACGAAAACAGGCTGCGATGGAGGCTTCGGCTCCACGAGGCGGTTTGCATTGTGACCTGCTCGGTTAGCTGCACGCTGACATTCACGTGGCTAAAATGTTGACTCCCCTTCTTTTTTGAGTGGGTTTTAAAGTCATGAAGTTCTTTGCTGCTGTTCGGTGCTTTGACACTCCCTTCCTGTAGGTGAGCGCGACCCCGCCCGTCAAAGCCCCCCCCCCCCCGAGGCTCATTGTAGTTTTTTCTGTAGAAAGGACGAACATGTCACGCAATTTATTCCCTCTTTTAAATCCCTTCCTTGTGTCAAAAATAGAATAAAAGTAAAAGCTAAGTGCAGTTGGGACGGTGACTCAGGGGAAGGGGACAAAAGAAGCGAGGTAACGGCGGCCGAAGTAGACTGACGGGGAGCCCGTGAGACCGGCGCGTTGCCACGCCGCCCAGTGAAAAGCACAAAGATGGTAACGTCGTTAACTCGTCAAACCCAGCTTTTGATCCAGCAGATGTTCCCCGTCCTCACGTCAGAGGCTTCATCTCGGATCGACCCGGGATCTTGAAACGCCAGAAAAGCCAGAGCTTGGAACCCAAACCGTAAGAATAAATTTCACGTCGACATGAGAACGGATCACATTCGTCGCAACGCAGGAAAGTCGGTGATCTGAGGAGCTTGGTTTCTCGGTATAAACGAGTCTGGGCTACACTCCAGATCAACAGAAGGATTAGTCCTGTCAAAGGAAGCTTCTTTTTTAATTACTTGTTTGTTACTATGTGACAAAGATTTAATTAATTTTTACTAAGATTGCAATTTTATACCATTTCTTGTCGATTATGGCTATTTTCTCGTGGTGCGTGGATAAATCCGATCGTAGGGGGACCCACTAGTCACAGTCCTAAACTAACCTTTTGTTGACGTGCAGGAAGTATTCACTGGAATGGATAAAATGAACTCCTTGCTACATTTCTTGGTATTTTCCAACCTGACTGATGTTTGACCCCCTCCCCCACCCCCCCCCCGGGGGCGGGCGAGGCGATGGGCGAGAGCCAAGGCTTGACAGTGATGGAGCAGACAGATGGAAAGAAAGACGAGGACGCCGATGGTGAAGCGTTCTGGCCTCTCAGTGAACCTGCTGTCTGAAGTTTAATACCGACACCTACGCAGCCTCTCGTGGCTAATTGCTATTTTCACGCGCATCCTCGCGTTGCTATTTCGATTGCTGCATTATCTCCATGTGGAGTAACGCCGGCGAGCGCCGACCTTATAAACACTGTTGCTGCTTTCGAAGGATGATGACATTGCATAACAGGCTGTATGTTTGTGTTTGTGCTGAGTCAACAGGTAGAAGGAGAGCCGGGGCAGGACACAGTAATTTGGAACAGATTTCCTGATATGACCCGTCTGTTTATAATCGTTATATAATCTAAAGCTATGGAAAACAAAATTTTCCCATACGATCAAAAATATTTTTTCGTCTTTTGTGATTTTCTCATACGAGATCACCGATTTTTGATTTTTTTTCTTTAGTTCATTGGGTAGTCTTTCTGTCCATTTCTTACAAAATTAAAGGGATATCTTTATATCTATTATTATTTGTGTTTAAGGCGGCGCAGTGGTTAGTGCTTCTGCCTCACAGCAGGAAAGTCCCTGGTTTGATTCTCCATATTTCTTACGCTTTCTCTGGTTTCCACCAATCGTCTAAAAACCATGCAGGAGGTTCATGGAGACCCTAAAGTGGCCTAAATTGTAAATACATGACTGACTTGCAAAGGAAAGAGTGAATGGTTGTATGTGTCAATACGACACGTGAATGAGTGAGTGACTGCTTCTATGTCTGTATGACGTGTCAATGAACGAGTGGTTGTTCATCTCTGAGCCCTGCCTCTTTCCCATTGACACCTCGGACAGGCGCCGCCTGAGTGCAGAGTCAGGGTTATAGATAGTGAATGAATGAATGAATGAATGTGTGTGTGTGTGTGTGTGTGTGTGTGTGTGTGTGTGTGTGTGTGTGTGTGTGTTTGCCCAAAAGTGTATATGCTCAGAGTCGAGCCGCTGCTCCTCCACATCCAGAGGAGCTGGATGAGGTGGCTCGAGCATCTGGTCAGGACGCCTCCTGGTCAGGTCCCGCCCAGGCGAGGCCCCCCAGGGGTGAAGACCCCGTAACCGTGTCTCTCAGCTGTCCCGGGAACGCCTCGGGGTCCCCACCCACCTCCCCAGTACGGAGGAGCTGTACAAAGTGGAGTGGGGAGTCTGGGATAAGTGGCAGGGGATGGATGGATGGATGGATGGATGGATGGATGGATGGATGGATGGATGGATGGACGGATGGATGGACGGATGGATGCCAGACTTTTGACATCACAAGCTTGAATGTGATTTTGCTGAGCAGATAAGCAAAAAGAAAACAAAAAAAAACAATTGACATAAATTGAGATTTTTCTCAAGACAGCAATCCGTGCCTGGAGGTAGACCATGAAACCGCAGGCTGCATTGTAAAATATTGATGTTTTTTTTTGGGGGTGGATTCATCAATATATTGATACCCCTCTCGTGTATAGCACGTACAAACATACAAATATTTTGTGCAGTTGCTCGGGATGGACCATCGGCTCTAGCTCCAGACTTCTTTCTGCTGTCACGGAGAAAAGAAAAAAGTGAAAAGCGCGAGCGGCTGCAGCGGCACGCGGCTGACAGGAGTGAAGTTTGAGGGAAATTCACAGAGAAGGTGAAGAGAAAATAGATGTTTTCTTGCTGCATCAGTCATCCTTCCCTTCCGCTGTCTTCCCCAGCAGCGCTAATAGAGCAGGATTATCCATAGGGAGATGAAAAGGTTTGCATTTGTGTGTGTGCGTGTGCATGCGCGTGTCAGGGATGATGTACATTGTTGTGGATGAATATAGCAGCCACACAAAATGAGTAATTATCTACTCGCCTCCTCGCTCTGCCTCTCTGTCTTTCTGTCTTTTTCTCCTTCCATCTCGTGTTCCTCCTTTCACGCAGATCATCTCCAATATTTCACTCTTTGTTTGCTCTCCCGTCTCCTCCTCCTCCATCTCTCCCCCTCCTTTGGGCTCCAAGCGACTCCTAAAGTAAACAAGTAGTTAAAAAACAACTTTCATTTTGGTTTTTCTCCTCTTTCAGTCCAATAGCGGAACATCCAATAGATGTGGATATTCTCGACATTAACAATCGGGGGTCTTGGACCATTCATTGATCTGAATGGGCGTATTGATTAAATTATTGATAATCAACCGTCATATAATATAAGCATTCACTCTTTCACTCTCTCAGTCTCTCGTTCATGCTATATTAAGTCATACCACAATTCAATCTGTCATTGACATGGGATATATATATATTTTTCCATATGTGTATATAAATATATATTTTTCTTTTTAACACTTTGTCTCTTCTTTTTTTTTTTAAAGTAATTGTTTGTTTTTTAAATCCGTTGTCGTGTCGAGTATCTGTGCAAAGCAAGGCGCCCGAAATAAACTGTATTATTATCGTATTATATAGAGACCGTTCACTCTCTCTTTCACGTCATATTGAGACATCCAACCATTCAGTCTCGTATTCAGGTCATATTGAGACATCTAACCAGCTCTTCTCTCATTCAAATATCTGGGCAAGTTGGAATATTCAATGAACCTGCTGCATGTTTTGGGATTGTGGGAGGAAACTGGAGAACCAGAACTCCAGAAAAAAAGGCCCGTTGTCGGAATCGAACCAGGGACCTTCTTGCCGTGGAGCAGAAGTTGCCCTGAAGGAGGCGACGCCTACTGTTTGTTACTATGTTAACCGGATGTAAAAAAGGTCTGTGTTTTCCTCGGGTTGGCTGATTCTATCCAGGTGTATTTAAAAATCAACATGAAGGAGAAAGAATACAGGTGGTTAAATGAAAAATGAAAAAAACCACAGCATCGGCACAGTTCGTGACGCAGAGGAAAGGAGAGGACAGCAGCCGGACCGCAACGCAGGCGGCCCTTTGTCAATTAAAGGGAGGCGGTGACTCGAACCAACCCAAGATAACCTTGAGACCGATGTGAAGCAGCTTCCTGCCGGGATTGATGGAGAGGAATTAAACCTCGATTAGGCGAAGCATCCGTTATCGATATTCAAATCCTGGATGTATCCGTTATCATTGCGGCCGTGCCACCCACCGACGGACAGAAATACTGGGGTGATGGATCTCCTGGCGGAGGGCCTTCGTCAAGCTGGTCCTCGCACTAGCCAAGGAGGATGACACCGGGAGGTTGCGGGCTGAGAGTAATTAAATCTGAGTTCCATCCCTGTGAGCATAAAAATTGCTTTTCTTTGCCGCGCACAGCAACAGAGGGAAACCGAAAAGATTTCATCTTGTTTATATTCATAATCTGAAGTCACGTACGGGGAAAAGGGCTGATTGGAAAGGATTACTCCCCCGCCAGCGGTGGGGATGGGGGGGCGCGGGGGGGGCTGACGGCCGGGGTCGCGTCCGGAGAGGGCTGGTGGAGCAACCTGGAGCCAGCAAAGCTGATGAAACACACACAGGTTTATTCGTGTGGCATTTTAAGATACTTGTAGAAAAAGAAAGGGATTTGTCACCGTCTTTGCTTTGTCAGTTGTTGGTTCGGAAGGAGGCTGAATGTGCCCCCGAGCTCTAATCTTTGTTACTGAGCGCGAAGATGCACAACCGGAATGTGTGAGATTAGGATGTGTGTGTGTGTGTGTGTGTGTGTGTGTGTGTGTGTTGGGTGGGTGTTATTATCATTTTACTATCTACTCTCTGTCTTGATCCCCACTGAGTTAGAAGGAGTGTAATGTAAGATGTGTATATATATATGTGAGTGTGTGTGTGTGTGTGTGTGTGTGTGTGTCTGTTTGTATATTTATACGTATACATACACACACAGACACACACCGCATCCATCCATCCATCCATCATCTGCCGCTTATCCGTCACTCAGGGTCGCGGGGGATGTTGGAGCCTATCCCAGCTGTCATCGGGGGGGAGGCGGGGTTCACCCTGGACCGGTCGCCAGTCAATCGCAGGGCCACATATACAGACAAACAACATTCACTCGCTCAGTCATTCGCGGTAATTTTATATACATACTTGTATATATGCACATAGACTACACGGGCAAAAGTATTCGCTCAACCATCCAAATAATCGGAATCGGGTGTTCCAATCACTTCCATGATAACGTGTATGAAATCAAACACCGAGACATGCAGACTGTTTTTACAAACATTTGTGAAAGAATAGGCCGCTCTCAGGAGCTCAGTGAAATCCAGCATGGATCTGTGATAGGATGTCACCTGTGCAACAAGTCCAGTCGTGAAATTTCCTCATTCCGAAATATTCCATATTCAACTGTCAGCTGTATTTTAAGAACATGGAAGTGTTTGGGAACGACAGCAACTCAGCCAGGAAGTGGTAGGCCACGTAAACTGACAGAGCGGGGACAGCGGTTGCTGAGGCTCATAGTGCGAAGAGATCGGCAACTTTCTGCAGAGTCCATCGCTACAGACCTTCAAACTTAATGTGGCCTTCAGATTAGCTCAAGAACAGTGCGCAGAGAGCTTCGTAGAATGGGTTTCTATGGCCGAGCAGCTGCGTCCAAGCCACACACCACCAAGTGTAATGCAAAGTGTGGGATGCAGTGGCGTAAAGCACGCCGCCACTCGACTCTGGAGCGGTGGAGACGCCTTCTCTGGAGAGACGAATTGCGCTTCTCCATCTGGCAATCTAGTGGACGAGTCTGGGTTTGGCGGTTGCCAGGAGAACGGTACTTGTCTGACTGCATTGTGCCAAGTGTGAAGTTTGGTGGAGGGGGGGGATTATGGTGTGGGGTTTATTTCAGGAGCTGGGTTTGGCCCCGTAGTTCCAGTGAAAGGAACTCTGAGAGCTTCAGCAAGACATTTTGGACAATTCCATGCTCCCAACTTTGTGGGGACAGTTTGGAGCCCCTTACCTTCTCCAACATGACTGTGCACCAGTGCACAAAGCAAGGTCCACAAAGACATGGATGACAGAGTCTGGTGTGGATGAATTGAACTTAACCTACACAGAGTCCTGACCTCAACCCGATAGAACACCTTTGGGATGAATTAAGAGTGGCGACTGAAAGCCAGGCCTTCTCGTCCAACATCAGTGTGTGACCTCACAAATGCGCTTCTGGAAGAATGGTCAAAAATTCCCATAAACACACTCCTGGACCTTGTGGACAGTCTTCCCTGAAGAGCTGAAGCTGTTCTCGCTGCAAAGAGTGGACCCACGTCATATTGAACCCTACGGATTAGGAATGGGATGTCACTTAAGTTCATTTGCGAGTCAAGGCACGTGAGCGAATACTTTTGGCCATATAGTGTATATATGTATACATATTTAATTTAATCTATTTGTTTAATGACTTTTATCTGTATTAGGAAAAAAATGATAACATTTGCATATTGTAGCCCATATAACACACTCACACACACACACAAAACCCGTATATAGCAAGTTTTCATTGTGTGTGTGTGTGTATAACTATATTTATATTTATATAGACACACATTTATTGCATTCATTACAAATTCCTATTTCATTTATTATTCATTCCAAAAAATTACAAGATCTCAAATAGTTCGACTTCCCGAATTGTTTGTTACAACGTTGTGTGTAAATGTACCATTGAGGTTTCTTGTTCATACGTGGAGTTAGATTTTAAAAGTTCCTGGTTCAATTCCAACAGACGGGGGAGCCTCCACGTCCTCCCCAGTGTCTGCGTTGGTTCCCCCACGGGTTCTCCGGGTTCCTCCCGCGGTCCAAAAGACCCTACACTGCCCAGACGTGTGAACTGGGCAGTGAATGGTTGTATGCCTCTAAATGTGGTTCAGTGATCGATTTGCGATCAGCCCCCCCCCTCCCCCCCAGCGATCTGCACTCACAGTGAGTGCTGGCTGAGCTGTAATGACTGAAAGCCAACTTCATTTGTTTAGAATGTTGTTTGAGTTGCTCCAGGTCATTCCCACAGCATGACTCCTGGATTCTTTTAGAGGAACGACCCTTGGGTACCACTTAGCTAGGAGGCATTCGCTGTATTAGCACTATATAAAAGCTATATTACCCACCTGACCTGCGGACGGCCTCAAAGTGTACTTTTTGCTTCTGATGCGCTGGAAGGTTCCTTCCAATGCCGGGTCAGACCGTCTCGACTCAGCCACCTCTATTATTCCAGCAAGTCTTGGGGAAATAAATCATCATATGCGAGCTTCATCGATTTCCAGGAGGCGGGTGAGGAGCGCTCCTTGGATATAGACTAATAACATCAGCTGTGAATTGGAAATAAATAAATGGAGTGGGACCTCGTCCCCGAGAACCCGCCACCCCCTTCGGGCCACAGACGTCAGAGCAGGAGGGTTTCGGCCACATCTCAGTGAAACACAGGGACGCTTCCAGAGCACTTCATAATAAGTGTTTTATGAGACCAGTTGTTAGCGCTATGGCCTGACTGGTTTAAATTCCGACGGGGGGCCTTTTCGGAGTTCTCCGGTTTCCCAAAGACCAAAAATCATGCTTGTACCTTCGTGGTGCGAGGCGGAAGCGCTTAACAGTGTGCTTGTTCCTTTCCCTTTAGAAATCATTTAACCTGACAGAGGGACTATTTTAATGATGTCCCTTTTTCATTAAATGTAACCGATGGTTTCAGGTACGAAACCATCAATTTGCCCGGAGGTTTTAAAATAGTGTCATCACGGACGAAGGGGAAGAGAGTTGGAAGCGTAAAATGACTGTGAAATTAGCACAGCACCGTTTTCCCTTCATCCCCGGAGATATTTCAAGGACCGAACTTGAGGCGTCAGCTCCGCCTGTCGGGCTTCACGTGAACCCAGACAACGTCGGAGGAAGGATCCTTCTATTTCCGGAGCGGGCGGCGACGTGTCGGCCAATCAACGCAACTCTGAACACCAGCATCTTCCTGGACCCGATGCAAGACGAGCAGTCAGCGGTGATATCACACGCTGCGTCCCCTCCTTTATTTTTCTCACTCTGTCTGTATCTTGCCAGCTTCCTCCTCTCCTCCCCCTCCAGGTCTGCCTCCCTCCATCTCTCGCCAGAGCTTCCGTCTATATTTAGACAAGCTGTTTGATCTGCTTTTTTTTTTTGCACATAGTTATTAATAAGATTCCATGCTGGGAAAAAAAAAATGCAACATGGTTTATTAAAAAAAAAACGCTTTAATGACATAAGCAGTGTGAAGTTAAAGGCAAAAAAAATAAATAAAATCATCTTCGGCTTAGATAATGAAATAGTAAAGTGTGAGACATTTTCCTCGTAAAGAGAAGTTGTTTAATTAAATGCATTCGAACAGCTGATAAATTCAGTTTGTCTTGTCAAGTTTAGCATTTATTACCATGTAATATGCTAAGAATATTCCTAGATTTAACTCCCATCCTAGTCATCTTGTCATTTTTTTTTTAAAATAGAAACCTTAACAAAATCAAATTAATAATATACATAAAAAAATAAATTGACAACTAAATGTCATTGCCCTTGTGACTGCCATCAGCCCATCTGTGTTCCATATTTGAGTTTCCCCCTCCTTGGAGTCCTGATGATGTTGTTTCCATAGCGATGCAGGACATCATATTGACCAGACCAAGGAGGCACAGTCAGAAAATCAAAAAAACAGAGTCCAATTTGCCAACGAGGTGTAAAGAGAAAACTATCTATCTTGTGGAATTTACTTCGTAGTTTTGGTGGATTACCTTATAACGAGAAAAGTGCCGTTCAATGGATAAACGTCCTTGTCTCGTCAGCACCGCCTTTCAGTGCCGGTTTCGCTTTGAGACGCCTGATGTAGCAGGGATAAAAGTGACTGATATATCTTGAATACTTGCACCGAACATCATATGAAACACAAAGAAACAGACAGCGGTTACTGCGCCCAGATCCTGCATGTTTTGTTCTTTAGTTTCCGTCTTTGAGTTGAAATCCTTTTTTCACTCTTTTTTTCGTCTGAAAAACACAGTGATTAAAATAGATGTTATCGATTTCCATATTTTCCCTTTTCTGGCAAACGACAATCGTATTAGCGGGATTCCGTCCCTCAGGGTGTCCAATATCAAGAAAATAATGGTTGAGTTGGAGCCTAGATCCGTCCCACATGCGAGATAATAGTGTTTCTTGGCGATAATTCCAGCATTTCATCCCCGTGGAGAGGAAAGGAGCTAAACTGTCTCTTTGTCTCGATGTTCCTCCGCTTGGGTTCAGGGTTCGAACGGGTCGCAGGATCAGCCTTGTGCGCTCAACACGATGGCTGTTTATTATTGGTGTCATTAGCACATGCAGTTGTGCACAGGATATAATGCTCTAGTTGGAAAAAAAAACAAAACAAACAGGCACACAAGCAGACACACAAGAAACTGCTTTCTGAGATCATGTCCTCTTTTGCTGATTCTTTGGTGATTCCTTTTTGACTTTGTGGTATTTGGTCCCTTTTTTCCTATAGAGAATAAAGAAAAGGCTGTGAGAGAAGGAAGAAATCAAATTTCAGACTAACTGCTTAAAAGTCTTTTACAAATTTTTTTTTTTAAAACGTGCCTCGATCTGCGCGGTGAATCTGATTAAAGCTTTGTTTTTAACGTTAATAAAGGACAGCGCAGTGCTTAGCGCTTCCGCCTGACAGCAAGAAGGTCCCTGGTTCAATTCCCGTTTTCCCATTTGTGGAGTTACATGTTTTCCCCGCCCCAGAGTCAGAGAATGGATGGTTGAATGTCTCTGTCTGACGAGTGAATAAACGGATGATTGGTTGTTTGTCTCTATCTGTGACCCTGTGATTGACCGGTGACCGGTCCAGGTTAAACCCCGCCTCTCACCCAATGACAGCTGGGATTGGCTCCAGCACCCCCGGGCAACACTTCGTGCAGGAAAAGCAGTCATAAATGAATGAAAAAAAATCTCACTTAATTTGTTTAAAATGTTTGAGTTGCTCCAGGCATTTCCACTACTCCTGGATCGTCCTAAAGAAATAGATATAAAGAACGAATTAAAAATTTCAAAATTAATATTTTTATCTTTTTAACCCTTACCTTCTCATTCCTATTGCTTTTTTTTATGGTATTTTGTTTTTCGTCTTCAACGCACTTTGACACTATATTTTGAAAAGATGATTAACGATTACAAAAAAAACCCCACCGATTTGACGATGAGGTCCAATCGGAGCCTGTGGATCAGGATTACGAGATAAGAGGTTATCGTTGCAGGATCGGCTCCCAAGAAAGGTTAGCCTATCTCATCAATTATTATGAAAGCTGACATCCACGCATCATAGTGACTAATGATGTGTTGATCCTCCCCGAGCGGCTGTCGCTATTGATCAGCGCAGCGATCAGCCCGTCCGTCGATGATGTCTCAAGTGACCGAGGAAACACATCCCCCTGCGTTAACAGCGGCACACCGATTCGCCGGTGTCAGACGACGGGACCGTGTCTGCCATCTTTTGCTTTTCCTTGCCCTCCCCGTTCATACGGTGAAACTTCAGCCGGCCGCGGGGGGATTTGGAAGGCGCCGGCGATAAGGGGGCACGGGGTGGGGGTTGCGGGGGTGGGGATCCTTCAGAAGTGTTAGCGGAATCCTTTTTTCGCTTACCATTATCCTGCCTTATTTCCGAAGCGGAAAGTGATCACTCGCAGTCTGCTTCACTTTGGAGAGCCGGTCACTTTTATTGCGAAATACCACCGAGAGCTCAGGCGGAAACTTGATTTAGGGCAGATCGTCTAGAGGGGAATCGCTGGCGTAGCCACTACTCGGGTATTCTCTTTCTTTAATATCTGCATTTGAATAGAGGTTTCTGTATTTATTCATGCCCCAGAAACCATTTTCAATGGCTGTTAAAATGCCTCGAGTTGTTTGATAGCTGAACAGAGAGCCGGTTACTTCGGCCTCCTTGTTTTGGTTCAGTACCTGGAAGCTCCTCGGCGACTGGGAGTGAAGTTCACTCTTCTATCGGAGCGAAGCAGCTCGCAAACCTAATTTCCTGTTGACGCTTGACAAATCTGTCCGTGAAGTCCTTTCATTTATCAGCCATTAGCGGTCGGCTGAAGTCACGGCTGTCCTTTCCTTTGGGGTCGGAAATTGTCGTCCCCCTCCTGAATTGATCCCGTTGGTTTTATGCAGCGAATGCTGGAGCTTCAGTCAAAGCGTTCCAAGTAAGCTGATAATTATGAGCAATCCTGTTATTGACACATTTAATGGAGTGGAGGTTCTGTAATGTCGTCTACCGGTGCTTATAGACTTCGTGCCGGATGTGTGACGTCGCTCCCAGCTTCTCCTCAGCCCTAAAAAAAGGATTAATTCGAGTATTCACAGGATGTGGACTGTACCATTTATGGAAAGCTGCATTAGTAACCCCCTTTAAGAAGTTTGTGCAGTTCCTTGAACCTTTTCCGGAACTAGGCCGTTTTTTTTTCTCCACGCATTCGTACAACAGGGGGACCAGGGACCACGGACCTCAGCTCCTAGAGCCATTTTAGCTCCCACTCCGAGGCAGGGCCTTCTTATCATAGTAACTCATGTGATGTTGGCGTTTAGCGACTGGTGGAACTCATATTCCGCGGCCATTACCAGATACATGTGGCGCGTCACTTTTAAAATCTGTTGTGGTCACTGGCCAGCTGTTTTTCTTGCGTCAAAATGGACGGAAACAGGGAGAAATGGGCCCACGAAGAGGTCCGAGCTCTTCTGGCCTGCTTCGACACGATGGGGTTTCCAGGGCTTGCAGCGGAACGTAAACACCCCTCAAAATAAGTACGGAC
This sequence comes from Fistularia tabacaria, assembly GCA_901007705.1. Classification (NCBI taxonomy): domain Eukaryota; kingdom Metazoa; phylum Chordata; class Actinopteri; order Syngnathiformes; family Fistulariidae; genus Fistularia; species Fistularia tabacaria. The sequence continues at coordinate 43,429 of CAAKHD010006442.1, forward strand.
TGAGCTAACAGCGGGTTTTTCACATGGCGAGTGCAGCCTTGTGAGGGGGGGGGGATAAAAACACTTCAATCCATCTGATGCTCCAGGGTTCTCATTCCCGCCATGCAGAACATGAACGCTCTGGCGGCTTCGCTCTCCATGTCGTCCCGTGTTGGTGTCTTGTTTGCGATGGTTTGTTTTTGTGAGTGGAGTCGCACCGTCCCCGCCGTGGTCCCTCACTGCCCCGTGGATGCAAATTTAGAAGCGCCCCACTCCTCCGAGGAGGGGAATTTCTAAAATCATATTCGAGCTGAACAATTCTTAGAACAGAACTCTTAGTCCTTTTCTGTCCGAAAGCGGCTGAACATGAAACAGAAAATACGAAGTCCTTTCTTTTCACTGCGCGATTTATAATTGAAAGTGAAAACAGACTCTTCCGAACAAGAAATTATTTAAAAAATAATCAAGAAAAAGAAAATAACTTAAGAACCGCCTTTGAGACAGCAGGCCAAAGTAGCACTTGGGGTTCGGCGGCACCAATAATCCGGGGTCTTCAGAGAAAAGTCTTCCGCAGAGAACGATTGTGTGCCCCCCCCCCCCCCCCCCCCCCCCCCCCCCCCCCCCCCCCCCCCCCCCACCCCACACATAAACA
>CAAKHD010006450.1:0-11376 GCA_901007705.1 Fistularia tabacaria
ACCCCTGGCACTGACCGTAAACACCAGGGAGAAGAACAACAATACATGACATCGACCCATTGGTCCATCTCAACCGCTTTAAATCTCATCTATTCCCCGAGAAGAGGTGAGGCGAGGCCCCTCCCCCGCTCCACTCACCACGAACCGCTGGAGAAACTGTCGGGAGCCCTCCAGGTCCACGTTGGAGATCTCCACGAAGTCCCCCATCATGCCCTCCTCAGAGGCGGGAACGTCCTCGTAGAACCGCTGGGCTCGGTGGTAGAACTGCTTCTCCCCCTTGATGATCTCGCAGGTGACGGGGAACAGTTTGACTGCACGCAGACACGGCGAGGGCGGGAACCGGAGTCAGTTCCCTTCGACAACCGCGTCGTCCTCACGCAGAGGTAGACTGCAGACCGGAGCTGCTTCATAGATCCCTACGGGTCTCGCTGTCGTCAGGGGGCAGCTAGCGCCTTTCAGCTAACCGGGGAGGCAACTTCCAGTAAACGTCCCGATGTCGACGGCGGCGCAACGATTTAACGGGTTGGTCGTTTTTTTTTCATTTTTCAATTTTCATTTTCGACCTCCGTTGAATCAGTGTTTATCCAACGCGAAATCAACGTTTGTCCGATGCAAAACATCTGTCCGACGTTAAGTAACATCTTTCCAACGTGAAAACATCTGTCCATCATTGAATCAACATCTGTCCAACATTATGTCGTCCGTCCAACGTTAAATCAACATCTGCCTAACGTTAAATCGACGTCTCTTAAACATTAAATCAACGTCTGCTCACCGTTAAATAACATCTTTCCGATGCTCAAACATCTGTCCAACATTGAATCAACGTCCGCCTAATGTTAAATCAACGTGTGTCAAATGTGAAATCAACGTATTTCTAACATTAAATCAACGTTGCTCCAATGTAAAATCGTGTTTCCATCATCCCACACGTTAAATTGACAGTCCTCTAAACGTTACATAAATGTCTGTCCAATGTTAAATCAACATCTGTCCAACGTTGAATTCGGGTCCATCGAAATTGAAATAAACATCTATCTAACATGAAACCAAAGTACGTCCAACGTCGAATCAACATCTGTCCAGTGTTAGATAAACATCTCTCCAACGTCTGTCCAACTTGGAACCAAAGTACGTCCAACGTCTGATCAGCATCTGTCCAGTATGAGATCAATGTCTGTCAAACGTTGAATTAACGTCGGTCCACGTTGCACAAACATCCCCCGACGTCCGTCCGGCTGTGAATCGATGTCTGTCAGAATTAAATGAAGATCCCTCCCGCATTAAAACATCCCACCGACGTCTGTCCAGCGAGGAATCATCTGTCCATCGTAAGTCAGTGTCTGTCAAACGTCAAATGAACATCCCTCCATCATCTGTCTAACGTTAAATCGACGTCCGTCAAACGGTCAACGAGTGTTTCGATCGTCGGCTACTTTTTGCACACTTTTAAATGAGCTCATTTTTTAGCGGAATCAATTGGATATTCGGTCATTGATTCATGACTCATCACTTTCTGTGGCCAATCAGAGCGTGGGACTGGGCTGGGAGGCGGGGCTTATCCTGGTTAGGTCGGCCGTCAACGATCCAACCATTCACTCAATCACTCACACCCACCGACAAGTTGGATTTTAGAGGATTTTTCAAAATTTGAAAGTCCCACGTCGTGAAATCCACTGTCACCGAAAGGACCTGTCCGGCGTTCCGGGGACGTTCCGGGGACGTTCCGGGGACGTTGCACGGCGCCAGCACACAGGTGGCGGCCTCGTCATGTGACCCGTCCGTCTATAAATAAGGCCGATCTTGTGTTTCTCTGCCCTCAGCGGTTTCATGGCATCGGACGTCCAGGTTCTCGTTGGCAGATTCCTGGAAGACGAAGGTCCCGGGATGCGGGTTCTTTTTTTTGGGGGGGGGGCCTCCACTGGCCCCGCCCCCAAAACACAGGTATGACAGAGTCCTGATGTCACACACACACACACACACACACACACCACTGCCGCCATTTATGACCTGAAGGTTTTCCAATTCATTCAGTGATTCATCACTTCTTTTGATTCCATTCTGCCTTCCTATTCGTTCAGCTTTTCTGTCTTTTTGTTTGTTTTCGTAAGCCGGGCTCTCGTGAGAAAGCGTCAAGTTTTTGAACAATCATACATCTCACGGTCCTGTGGCGAGGGTTGAGCCCCCCCCGTCCTCCCGACTCCCGTCTCGCTGACAGGACGGCAATGCTAATGGGCTTGAGGACAAGGGCGGAACGTCGTCGGCCTCGGTTCAGCTTAGCCCGAACAAATCCCCGCCTAATGAGCACAACATTACACCGGGACGCGAGCCCGGCTTCTGGACGCGAGCCCGGCTTCTGGACGCGAGCCCGGCTTCTGGACGCGAGCCCGGCTTCTGGACGCGAGCCCGGGCTTCGGGGCGGGTTCTCCGGTGGCATGATCCACGGCACCTCGCCGCGAAGGGGGATTAAACCCCCCGGCGATCGGAATACACGGCGAAACGAGGCGCGGAGTCACGCGTTCACCTTCGGACGCGGCGGCTCTCGTCGGGGACGGGAGGTCGCGAGTCACGTGACCCTCCCTCAAAGCGCCCCGAGGGAGGTTAAGTATAGCATGGCGGTGTGAAGACGCAGCTCTACGCCAAGGACGCGTTGGCACCGCCTCCGCCTAAAGACGCCGCCGACTTTTGACCTCCCATGTGAGGCCGTCTCCGGGCTGAGAACACGACACCACGGTCCGTGTTGATGTTTGAGGCGGCTCCGTTAACATCTATTTTTACGAGTTTACAAACAGCGGCGGCGGCGGCCACTCAAGGCCTCCGCTCCGCCGGACGCTCCCCTCCACCAGGGGGCGCTAAAGAGCCACGTTGTTCAGGTGGACATTTTCACCTGGAAGTGGAACATTTCGCGCACACGGAAGAGTTGGACGCCACGGGGCGTCGCTCTTGATTTCGTGGTCTGCTTTCGGAAAACAAAAAGCGTAGAAAAATCCTGTCACGGCCACGTTGGCGGACACGTCCATGACGGAGGAGGAGGAGGAGGAGGAGGAGGAGAGGGAACCTGTCAGCTGCTAGTAAACAATCTGCTGCAGCTTCTGAGTGACACCGGCAGGGCTCCTGTGCTCGTCGCGCCTCGCCATTCATGGGCCCAGTATCAAGCGGTCGTCTTGATCAGGTCGTCTTGCGGCTCCGCCTCCAGCACAGACGGGACGCAGGGGATTAAAATGGACTCGCGGCTTCATCTTCATTATCAAAGCACCTGTTTTGAACATGAAAAATCACAGATTCCAGGGCCGGCGTCTGGTTTATCTGCAGTTATCCATTCATCCGTTCACTGTCCGTAATCCTCTTCTCGTTGGAACCGATCACAGCTGACGCATCGGCAGGAGGCGGGGCTTAACCCGGATGGGCCACCTGTCAATCACAGCGCTTCATATAGAGACATCCAACCACTCACACCTACGGACCAATCGGAATCTACAATGACTTGTTTTTAGACCGTGCGAGGAAGAAGAAGAACACGTTCTGAGTTTGATGAAGGAACATGGTGAGAGCCAAGGAGCACGACGCTAAGAGAAGATCGTGCCGAGGGAACACAGCAGTGAGAGAAGCCAGGATTCAAGGAAGCTAGGAGCCAGCTAACATGCAGCCGAGGGAAGGGAGGGAACACTGGGTTGTTGGTCAGGTGTTTGAAACACGTTGGTTCCACAGTCGCAGATTCTCACTATCAATTTTCAGCTGATGTTTGAGTAAGACGTCGGAACATCATCATCGCTATCATGCTACGCTAAGCCCCCGCTTCCTCTGCTGGTCAAGGCAGACGGACAGTCCTCCAGGGAGAGAACAACCCCCCCCCCCGTCCCATTGGCTAGAACTGAGAAGAAACGTTTCGCTCCGCCAGGTGACCGGTCGAAGGGCTTACCGAGCGGAGTCTTCTCCAGCAGGTACAGGTAGCTGGCGAAGAACTCGCTGCGCAGGGTGTGGAGCAGGTGGAAGGACATGCTGTGGCGGCACATCGTGTCGTCCGTGTTCTTCCAGCGGTCCCTGAACGCCTGGTGGGCCCCCCGGTACTCAACGTTGGGCGACAAGTCGCCGTCCTCCGGGGCCTCCTCCATCTCGACCCTTCAAGACTCCCGAGGGTCCCGATCGGGGACGATACTCCTCCGCCTGCTGCTTCTGCTGCTATATCTGTCCTGCTCGCTGTGCCAGCCTCGGAGGGAGCGAGGATCTTTTTCACGTCCTACAACTGGACGGGTCACGTCCATCAGCTGAGGGCGGGGGCTCTTGGAGGGTCGGTGTCTGGCGCGGAGTGACAACCCCCGACCGCCCACCGGCAACACGAGAGGGTCCATACATCCAACCTTCAGCCTTCGCCTCCGTATCATGTGAAGCCTAAAATTAGCGGAGTCTCCTCGTGTTTCACCTCCTCAGATCCCGGAGGGACGAAGTTGCCGCTTCTCCTCCTCAGTATTCGAGAGGGTACGAAGGGGGACCTCCTGTGGGGGTTTTCCACCCAAGTGGGTTCTTCTGCAGCAGGTGCAGGCGGCTGGTGAAGAACTTGCTGCGTAGCGTCAGCCACGAGAGGACAATCATCGAAGGGTGGAGACGAGGTCGGGTCGGCTCGAGACCAGAACGAGGGCCGGCGGAACTTCTACCATCGGACGGTTCCACCTCCTCCACCGGGGTCACTTTCATCCTTTCAACGTCCACCTCGCCTTCGTAGCACCACAGTCACCTCCCCAACCACCCACCTCTGTAACCATTCAGTCACAATTTATCTATTTTTTCATTTTTAATACATATATCGACGCGTGTGGCCGGCATTTAAAGGTTCCTCAGACCAGCTCGGGTCAAAGTCCGAAAGAAAAAGAAAGAAAATCATTAAAACTTCAAACTGATGACGCTTTAGGCGGAAATAAACATCTGAAAAATGTTCATGAGAAATACAGATGTATACAGTGCATGTGAATGTGTGTGTGTGCCCATATTTAAACAGATATGTTCACACACACATCAAGCTCACATCGAAACCCTCAAAGGAACCTTGAAATGAGCTTGGAAAAAAGGAAGAGATGACCGAAAAATAAAGTTAAATCGAAGAGAGAAAAGTAGCACCGGCAGGGGGTTGGGTGTGTGTAAGGTGGTCTTTGATTGACAGTTGACTAGGCCAGGATCTTGGCGTGCGTGTGTGTGTGTGTGTGTGTAACACTGTAAAAAAAAAAAGAAGTCTCAAATCACCTTCAGTACAAAATACTGAAAACACATCCGGCCAGTAAATAGTCCGGTGGTCTTCCTCAGCTCCAGTGGGTTACATAACAACTTTGGCCTGTTTCGAATGGTTATATAAGCCGCGACACCCGGTGACCAGGTGACCCCCGTGACCCCGGTGACCCCGGTGACCTCGCTACCTGTCCTGTCATCCATCGCAGCCACATTCCTTTCTAAATCCATTCGGACTAAACATGGACAAAGACGAGGTTTCTCTGGCGGGGCTGCCTTCGGCTCCGTCAGTCGAGAAGCGTCCATCCGATAAGAAGGTTGTGGGTTCGACCACCGACCTCCTCCTGTACGTACCCTCGGGCAAAACATCAAATCCCAAGTTGCTCCTTATAGCCTGGTTAGCGCCCTGCATTATAGCTCTGCTTCTATCAGTGTGTGTGAGTGTGTGTTTTTGAATGGGTGAAGGCTATCGAATATGCAGCGCTGTGAAACTATAGGATGTGAAAGCGCCTCATAAGCGGAAAAGATTTACATTTTAAGCGTTTATTTTCTGCGACAGTGTCATCATCATCGTCATTGTTATCTTGATTTTAATGTATGAGTCATGAGATTGAAAGAAGTCAGTTGGGATAAAGAATTTATCAAGAATGTTGTAGAGTAAGAGTACAAATCTGAAATAGTTTGGCAGAAATGTTAAATTATTAATTGAATCCCATAAAATAGATTAAAAAATGCATGAGATTCAGAGATATTATTAATGATGGTTAAAAAAAAGTATTCAGAAAATGAGTCAGATAATAAGATAATAATGGATGAATGAATGAATAAATTAATGAATGGGTTGTTGTAAAACAGGGGCGCCCAATACGTCGATTGCGATCTACTGATCGATCGCAAAGGCAACGCGGGTCGATGGCGGAGCCCTGCCTTTCAAAATAAACCCTACTGCACAACGTGGAAAAATGACTCAACGGCGAGCCACAGAATACACTACAGTACAGATAGTGTGGGTAGATATCATGTCATTAAAAGTAGCTGTCAGCTTAGCATCCAACCCCACAGCGGCATTGACGTGCTTGAGTGACATACAGAGTACAGCCAATCCGAGATCTCGATCCAAATACCGTTCCACCCTGACTGATGGACATTCGGAGGTATGCTTGAGGCCGGGCTTCGTTGACTGAGTCCGTTCTATAGGTAACGTCATCAGAGTAAGCCAATGGCCAAAAATATGCAGAATTGTATTGTGCCACACATGTTCATGCTGTTATGCAAGTGAAACAATATATATTTTAAATATTAAGTATACTTGGTGTGTGTATATATGTGTATATTTGTATGTATATGCATAAATATATATGTTCCTCTCCGGGTTTCCTTATTAGCTGCGCTTCGACCTCCGGGCCTGAAGGGGGCGGTAGCGTCCCCATCCCACCGGTGTCCACCGGAAGCCGAGGCCACGGTCGCCGCCCAGGCAACAAGCTGAAACGATACACAACATCCGGTCTGCGTCCGGCCAGCATCAGCTGAGCGCTGCCGCGGGGGGGGGAAAAACTCGCATCGCGGTTCTCCTACCGACGCCGGAATGGACGGTTCGCCAGCGGGTGACCCGCGGTATCTGAAAAGGTAGCGGCGGCTAGCTTGGGAGACGTCGGCTCCTCTCCGGTCCGGCTAGCCGGTTGTTTACCGAGGGAGGCGGCGGGATGCTCCGCGCCGCGCCGCGCCGCGCCTACGTGATGGAAAGGCGGTTGGACAAATGGCTCTGGGCTCCCCGACGCCGCCCCGAGACGGAAATATTAACAACTTGATATTTATAAAGAAAGGAAAACCGTATCGAAATGTCACTTTAGCTTGAGTCACCGTTAGCTTGAACACGGGAGAAGGAGCGTTCCACCTGAATCTATCTTCTGCTAAGGATGTTCTTTAAAATAAGCTGCAACGTAACGAGGAAAGTCAGAGTTAAAGATAAGACAATATACATAAGAAAGAGAGCTATATATACCTTTTCAGGTTAAAATCCAAAATATTGTTCGAGGATATTAGAGTAAGACTTAAGTATGTACTAATGAGGTGTGTGTAAGTGTCAGGGGTCAGTGGTCCTGTTGCCTATGTGAATATTTACCCTTAAGTTTTCAGTGTGTTTCTCTGTTAATGTCGCCCGAATGTGTGACTTTCAATATGAATTATACCTGTCAGTGTGAAAGTTGTGTGTGTGTGTGTGTGTGTGAGTTGTTATCCCCCCAAGATGTTGGCTGTGTGTGTGTGTTTTGTCTATTTTTTTCTCTTTCTTTTCAGTGTGAGTTTGGCCTGTCAGCACGACAGTTTCGTGTTTGTGAAATTTTAATTTCAGCATGAATGTTACCTGTTTTTGTTACTCTGTCTGTGTGGATGTCGCGCAAAATAAAATACGGTGGGTGCTAATGTCTCCTGCCTGGGTCCACCAGGAGGGTGAAGGGCTGCACCCTGGACGTCCACCCCACGGAGCGGGCCCTGGTCGTGCAGTATGAGGTGGAGGCCACCGTCCTGGGGGAGAATGGCGACGCCATGGTGGGCGAACGCAAGGAGTGTCAAAAAATGTGAGCGTCGATTCACTTCCTGTTTTACCAAAATAGATCATCTCGCCTGATTCCATCATCTCACCGCCTGAAAGAAGTGAATCTTCATTAATCCTCCTTTTTAACTCACACTTTTAGTGATTTTAATTGAAAATAGATTTATTTTTTATCTTGACCTGGGTCCTTATCCCTTCCAGGTCTTTTAATTTTTGTTTTCTTTCCATTCAAATGTGTTTTGTCTCTTTTTACGAGAGCACATAATCCAAGATCAGAGAGGAGATTTATGGGTGAAGTGGAACGGGAGAGAAGTTCGTTGGTACATGAGATTAGGATGCAGAGGAGAGGCTTACATGGAGGCAGATGATTGGCTGTGGGTTCGATGGAGGCAGTTGATTGGCTGAAGGGAGCAGCCCAAAGGAGAAGAAGAAATGATTATTTTGTTTCTGTTTTAGTTACCTTCAGTAATTTACTCAAGCTTTTTCTTTTTTGTATTTTCGTTATTATCATTATGTTCTCTCTTGATTTTTTTTTATTTTTTTTTATTGTAGACAGCTTTTCTCATTTAACACTTTTCAAAATATTTCCATCATCTTTTTTGTTTTCTTATCATGATTTTGCTCAAAAATAGTTATTTAGAGGTTGTTTTCTGTAATGTTTTCTAAGAAATCTGCTTTATTAATAAAGTTTGACACTTCCCCGGCCCCAGCATTCGTCTGAAGAGCCTGAACTCCAGCACAGACACGTCGTCTTTGGCTCAGAAGGTGGTGGACGAGTGTCGGCTCATCCACCCGTCCAAGATGAGGGAGGTGGAGCAGCTGCTCTTCTACCTCCAGACCCGCAGACCAGCTCACGGTGCGCGACACTCCCACCCCCGTCTCCACCCGTCACGAGTGGCCTCAAAAGCCATTTCCAACTCCGTCCAGCAATGACGTTACAAACTGTAAAGATGCTTTCCTCCTCACAGAGGACCAGGAGACGAGACACGTGTCCCCTCGGGACTTCACGGCGTACGCTGGAGTGGAGGTGAGCCGGTTCAGGTGTCGGGTTGAGGGTCGGGCCGGGGGGAGCGGGTGCTGACGCCGGTGTGTTTTCCCCTCCAGCTGGACGAGGAGGCCAACATCAACAGCGTCGACGAGTACGTGGAGCTGCTGTACGAGGACGTCCAGGACAAGATCCGGGGAGCCACGCTCATCTTCAGGCTGGCCCGCAACCCCGACAACCTGGAGGAGCTCGTGCACAACGGTCAGCAAACGCAACATCCGCCAGACATCGGGCACGCTTGGAGAAAAGACATAAAAACATCAGCTGTGAAGGAACTACAATTAGTGTAGAAAAAATTCGGAAAATAATTGGAATGTTTTCAGGAAAATGGGGTGGAAACCACCGAAAATCCAAAATAGAAAATGTGTAGCAGGAAATCAGTGAAAGAGGAAATGCTTTGAGGTTCGTTTAACTGAACAAGTCAGGTCCGATCAAAGGCAGCAGTGAGATCCGGCTGGAGGTGGACAGGAGATGGGTGGAAACCTTGAGAGGCCTCTATGGGGTCCAGTCCCGGGAGGGTCGAGGTCCAGAACCACTCACGCTCCTCCAGTTCCTTACAGAACCTTGATGAGATGGGAACCGACGGGGAAAATCAAAACATCGGGAGGACGGAGGGGTTGATTGGCTGACGGCGGGCCAGTAAGAAAAACAAAAAAACGGTCCGAGCCTCGGGGGTATCTCTTCTCCATGGCAACCGGGCTCCGCAAACACATCTGTGTCTGTCAGAACCATCAGCGCGTCAGGTCTCATCAGGAAGAGCTCCGAATGACCTGACTGTGTGTGTGTGTGTGTGTGTGTGTGTGTGTGTGTGTGTGTGTGTGTGTGTGTGTGTGTGTGTGTGTGTCCAGAGGCGGCCCTGGGAGCTCTGGCCAGAGTCCTGCGTGAGGACTGGAAGCAGAGCGTCGACCTAGCGACCACGATCATCTACATCTTCTTCTGCTTCTCCAGGTGAGACCGCCCCCTCCGCAGGTCGCCGCCGGGCCGCGTTGTCACAGCTGTTTACGACTGATGAAATATCTCCCCTCCGCTGTGCCTCCCGCAGCTACGCCCACTTCCACGGCCTGGTGACCCACTTCAAGGTGGGCGCTCTGTGCATGAGCATCATGGAGCACGAGCTGAAGAGGTTCGACCTCTGGCAGGAAGAGCTGCAGAAGAAGAAGAGGGCCTATATCCTCCTCAAATCGTCTCTCGATGTCCCAGTTGTGTTTGGGAAGGGAAAATTCGAAAAAAACATTTTTTCCTTGACTGACCGCACGCGAAGAGTCCTCCGACAACCAAAACCTGAAGAAGGAGCACGAGAAGTCGCTGAGAAAGTTCCAGAGCCTGCTGGTCAAACAGGAGCAGCTCCTCCGAGGTAATGGGGGGAGGGAGGGGACGCTTACCCGCTCTCTGATTGGTCCGTTCTCTAGAGGCCCCGCCTCTTCTGTTCAACGTTCTCACGCCTTTGTTTTGTTTTGTTTTTGATACTTTTCCTCCCGCCGTGGTTGATGTCCTGCACTTTTTTAAAAACAGTTTTTATTTTTGAAGTCATCATTTATTATCATTTGACGTCCGCAAACACGCCCTTCGCATATCCACTGCTTACTGGTGACCTTTGACCCTCCAGTGTCCCTGTGTCTGCTGCTGAACCTGGCCGAGGACACGCGCACCGAGCTGAAGATGAGGAACAAGAACATCGTCCACATGCTGGTGAAGATGCTCGAGCGGACGGACGAGGAGCTGCTGCTGGTCGTCGCCTCCTTCCTCAAGAAGCTCTCCATCTTCCTGGAGAACAAGAACGACATGGTGAGGGGCCGCAGGGGTCACGCGCAGCGCTGCCCCCCTAAGGTTGCCGGTGGTACTGCTCCGGAGACGAGGAGCTGAGGGCGGCGTTCGATTCTCGGAAATCAAATCAAATGTTGAGGGCATGATTAATTCAAAATTTTTATCAGGATCTAATCATTTGTCACGCTTTCCTTCGGCCAGTCCGCTTGATCTGGGGGGGGAAAAAAACTCTCAGGAAGAAATCCTGTCGGAGCGGGCCAGGTGGTACTTCCTGTCTCGTGTTCCTCTCAGCCGTAACCCCCTGACGTCACCCCGAGGAGGAGAAGAAAAACCTCCAGCTGAAACCGAATTCCACTTACAAAAAAACAAAAAACAAAAGCAGCCCTCGGCGGGTCGGGCCCTCCTGTAATCCTGCCTCCACCTGGTTCCAATCAGGATCATTTGCAGGCGCTTTATCAAAGCCAGACCCTGTTGGGAGCGGGACTTTATCTCCCCGCTCCCCCTCCGGTGTTTCCCTGATTAAAGGCCCTCGGGGGCCCTGGCGTTTGACTTTATCACTGCCTAATTGATTAGAATATCGCGGCGTCTCCGGATCAGATAGGAACCGCGGGTGGAGCGGGAATGTGGCCGTAATTGATTTGCGCTGCCGCTGATTAAAACGCTCTGCTTTCGCTCACAGTAGCTGCCGCCCGCCCCCCCGTGAACCAGCGGCAGTGGGCCGGGCCGGGCCCGAACACGGGGGGGGGGGGGGGGGGGAAAAACGGCCTGTTTTTTACCCCCCCCTTTTACACCCCGGGGG
>CAAKHD010006452.1:10479-100501 GCA_901007705.1 Fistularia tabacaria
TTCTTTTTTTTTCCCCCTCCAAGTAGATTCATTGTTTTCTGATGCACACTTTTAACATTGCGGCATTATTGATCAGCACTCTGCAGGAGCATGTCAGGTAGATTAAATCTCCTTCCCCCCCCTCCACCCCAACGCCCCCATCCCATCCCCGGCTTCATCTCTCTGCATACTTTCAGGACTTTTAGACAAGCATGCATAAAGGCCGTCTGATCCATAGCTGTGACGCCGTTGACGCTGGGAGATCTGGGCGAGATGATGCTTTTCTTTCAAGCCCCCCCACCCAACGCCACCACCACGGACACTCGAAGCACACAGAAACAGGGAGATTGTTTTACATTTAGAGCGCCGAAATGCAGATGGACAAGAGACAAGATATGCAAAAGGTGAAATGAGATTGCGGCAAAGGCTCTCGGCGCTGCTCTCTGGACGCCCAGAATATTTTAGAATCCTCGCGCTGAATTAATTTGGCTGCAGGAATTAGATTCTGGCTCGTCGAAGAGAAGAGATTCACTGGTAACCAGAGACTGCATTTTGCTCCCTTACATCTTAAGTCGGAGGCCGTTTTTATGATTCGCTGTTTACAAACGGCGTCAATGTAAAACAAACCTTTTTCGGCTTCAAAGCTTATGTTAAATTCATGCTCATGCTTAAAACATAAAGCCAGCGAGCAGCCGGGCATCAGCAACTCATTAGAGGACAGCATGTTTTAATTATGGCGAGGATTTAAAGAATTCTGCCAGAGCCTGTTTATAGTGAACACGCTCGTAAAGAATGATCGCACAATGAAGCGAACTATGTATCGTCGAGGAGGAAAGCGGAATTATTCCTTAGTGACTCGTCCCAAGCCCCCAAAACAACACGAGGAGGAATAAAATGAGCCCACGCCGTTTCCTATATCGTCACATATATGCAAGATTTATACAATCGTGACAATGTAGGTTCAATCTGTGGTTTTTATCGACGTGATCTGTCATGATCCGAACGCCGACACCTGCTTAGAACTCTACAGGGGAGGAGGGCAAAGTTCAGCTGGGGGCGAGGCTTGGTTAGGAGATGGAAACAAACCCGCAAGAGATGGACGGATGGATGCTGAATCGCTGTCTCTGAAATGCATTTGTTTCCCGTCTCTCTCTCTTTGTAGATCAGAAATGACTGATTTGTACCGAGTCGGGGTAAACAGATATCATCTCAAAATATATATATGAAAAAATGAAAAATTATTCTACAGCGAGTGGCCAGATATTTTCCTTATTAATGGTTCCCTGAAAAGGCTACGATGTCAAAGGACAGCACTGAAGAAAAAGGCAAAACATCAAGTCTAAAAATCGACATGTTTCAGGGGGTGTTTGTATCATATAATGGTACAACAATATAATCAAACTACAAGTTATGCAAACAGTAGTTCCTGTACAACACATCAACAATGGATTTAATAGATTTTGCATATGTTTCATTTTATTCTCGTAGATATTTCAGTTTTTTTAGGATACAAACTATCAAAAACACAATAAAGCTTTTTTTCCCCCTCTTCATGCAGAACAAACTAAATTATTGGACATTTTTGAAATAATTAATTACTAATTTTTGGGTTATTCAAAAAGATGTTTATTTTAACAGATTTTAGGATAAATTCCTGCCAATTATTTAGATTTTTTGGTCAAAATTAGCATTATTTCCCCTTGTAGAAATTCATGTCTACTAAAAGTAAGAACAATATTTTCATAATTAAAATACTTAAAAAAGTGAATTACAGACTGTGAATCTTCTTGAGACAGTTATTTCCTTTTCAAAGCACAGGGAGACACCAGATGGAGACAGATATTTTATTGCATAGAGGAGAAAAACACAGTAACTGTATGTCTCACAGCAAGCATTTCCTCCAGTTTATGGTCTCACTTATTAGTTTAAGTCTTGAAATCATCACGATGGTAAAGGATATCGGAGGATGTGTGTTGCACGCTGGAGTCACAAATTGTCACAACAAGCCATGTGTTTTCTATGCTGGGGGATATCCCATGATGCACTTCTCTCATTCCTCCCACTCCTCCTATCCTGCACCTTGATCCCATCCCATTTTATCATCAATGCATGGGAGTAACCTCATATCTTCTCTAAATTTGGAGGTTCCCTGTTGGCACGGCCTGATCTACTGCAGCGGTCTTGCCGGGCGTCCACCGTTGCTATTTCTTTTATGAATATCAAAGTTATTATTGCATCGTTTCAGCTATTATCACGTAACTTTTAGTGCTCCTGTAATTCTCTGTATGAGATCATTTGTGCCTCTCTGTCCTTCTCGCTCTTTCTACCCCAAATGGTCAAGACAGAAGGCCACCCCACGTTGAGCTGGGATCTGTCCAAGGTTTCAGCCTGGTAAAAGGCGGTGTTTCCTCGGCACTGTTGCCAAGTGCTTACCGACGGGGGAGTGGTGGGTTTTAGTAAATAATTTTAAATGCTGTGGTCCAGATCCGCTCTTCATCGGACAAGTGCGTTTTGATTTGGCGCCATGAAAATAAAATCTGACTGGACAGCTACTTTGATGCTGACGTGTGTTTGATGTGACTTAATGTATGACTTTTTTATCTCCATCCTTAGATTTTAGTATCGGCCCCTATCCTTTAATACAATCTTGTTGAGAAACTAGATCAGGGAGACCTGAATTTGCCAAGCGAAGCAATAACATCCTTTGTGATACTGCCGAGATGCACCTTCTGAGGAGATTCCAGACGGGTTGTATTTCTTTCTTGATATACAGTGGGCCTTTGCCGTCGGCTCTCGGCATTTAACGCAATTATCACGGAGCCTTCGGCGTGCACGGCACAGCAGAGGTGAAAAAAAAACTGAAGGACAGAGGAAGATCGGAGCCCCACATAAAAAGTTTGAAACTAGCGAGTCATTCATTCATAACACGAAGCTGCTGCGATAACAGCGACGAGTTCATCCATAAGGATGAATGATTCACTTCCGCCCAAAGTCATTGTAAAAAGGAAGACTTTTATGTTGGTCTTTTGTTTGCCTTCGGTTTTAGGGTTGCTTCGCTTCAAATATTCTGTACAAATAACTGTGCCGACATCCTGTAATTCCTGTTTTGCTCAACACATCTACATAATTCTGCTTTAAACACTCAAATGTGATAATAGAGAACAAGGCAAAGAATACACATTAATATTGTGGAAAACTGTGTGAACCGTAGATAACGAATAATTAGAGATGGGATCTGATAGCTGGTTCCATTTTGGATCCCTGAAGTCAAAATACCCCGGATCAAATCCATAATTAAAACGAGCTTCTGTTTTGAATTACTCTCCCCTTGATGTGTGTTGTGATGACAGGCTGTAAGGATGATGAATGTCTGATATTTTTTTTTTACTCTCACCCAAATCTAGCATCAAGATGAGCAAGGCGGTCTCCGTTCGTCTCTGTTGTGTAGGGGTAGCCGGGAGCTCGCCGCGTCCCCTCAGGAAAATGCTGAGCAGCAATTCCAGCTGTGCTACTGACACTCCGAATGGGCCGTAAACGTCTTCCTCCCGTTTAATGTATGGTCTAACTTATTTCTCTTGGTTCGTACATCACGCCGGACACAAAAGTAGTAACACACGCTGGCCGGCTAACCTGGCAGAGAGAAGAAGCAGGTGTTGGTCAGCAGCAGAAGAAGGTCTGCCAACACCACATTGATTTCTGCTGTGACTCTGAGGTGCGCTAAGCCCGGGTGGCGCTCTCACTGGCTTCTCTTTCACAGCAGACTGATCCTGGGGAGCCCACTGCCAGCTGGCTTGCCTGAAGCCTTTTACCCAGATACTCAATCAAAGTGCGGAGTGGTAATTAGACAGGGTTAATGCCAAGCTACAGGTTTCTATTTATTATTGGATGGGTTATTTAGTGTGTTTCCCCTCCCACAGCGGCAGCTCAATACGTTCAGCCGTCGTTGTTTGCAATACATGACTTAGTGCTACCTCAGTAGCACATTTTGGCATATTCCCCCATTTTGAGAGAGAGTTAATTTATCTCTCAGTCAGCTGAACACATCCTCGACACATCTTGCCTGGCTCATTGTTGGGCTTGGGACAATGATTACTCCAGGGACGCTATGGATTAATCAGTCTGAGGGGAGCACATTGATCTTCAGTCCAATCAGTCTGGTATTGGCTCGTGGTCAAGATTCAAGATTTCCCTCATTTGAAATTTTTTGAATGTTGCCTATACATAAAATTTAGATGGACAGATGAATGGATGGATGGGTGGATGGACAGACAGATAGATTGATAGATCGAAGGATAGATAGATAGATGGTGGAAATCTTAAAAATGATCTAATCACCGTAGGACTTGTGAATGAATCAATCAGAATTGAATATTTTAATCTTGTTTCAATGTTTGACATGCAAAAACCAAATTGAAGTTTTTTTGATGATGAATCAATATAAGCTAGCTTGAACTACAAAACATCATTTATTTTCCCATTAGTGTACTACACAGACCAATAAATGAGCGCAGAAAAAGACACATTTGTGTTTCTTTTCAACATGACCTGTTGTGTTTCTCTTTCATTCTCCTACAGCAGCTGGATTTGTTTTGCTATCATCTTTCTGGTTCGCAGTTCACAATTCTGAATTTGATCCCCAACATATAGTCGAGTGTTGACTGACTGTGCTTGCTTGCATTAGCAAAGCTGTTGTCTCCCCTAGCAAATCTAACATTACCGTCCTACTTGCTGTACAAAACTAACATTACTGACCAGAATGCTGTACAAAGTGAACACTACCAACCTAACTGCTGTACAAAGCTAACATTACTGACTTGAGTGCTTGAACAAAGCTAACAAAACGGATATGTGTGCTGTACAAAGCTAACATTACCAACCTGAGTGCTCGTATAAAGCTAACACAGCCGACCTACTTGATGCAGCAAGCTAAAATTACTGACCAACATGCTAGCACAAAGCTAACATTACCAACCTGCATGTTAGCTCCAACATGATTAGTGTTGAGATGGTGATGGAGGGGCTCCTGTGATAGGCAAACTCCTTCCCACATAAAGTGTAGAGAACAGCATTTTTGTTTACATCTCCATCTGGAAGTTGCTTCTATTTGAGTTCTCTCGAGCCGGTGTCGTCTCATCATCCTCGTCCGATCACGGTCAACATGCTGTGCGTTGGTAAAAACTGTTCCTTCGGGATCTTGTGCGCTGAGAAAAAATCTGCGATCCAAGTTAAAGTGCCATTAAAATGCATTAGCTTTTATAACCCATTA
Organism: Fistularia tabacaria; assembly: GCA_901007705.1. Taxonomy (NCBI): domain Eukaryota; kingdom Metazoa; phylum Chordata; class Actinopteri; order Syngnathiformes; family Fistulariidae; genus Fistularia; species Fistularia tabacaria. Next base: position 15,725 of record CAAKHD010006452.1, read on the forward strand.
TTTTTCTCTAATTGATCTTTCAAAATTGACCAGTTAATGTCCCAGCCCGATAATTTTTTATCAACCAGCACTGAAATATCTTGATTTAAAGTAGGGATGTTCACGTCTTGTTGATTTTACAAAGTAAATGTTACAAAATACTTTCATATGGTTCTTCTCACAGTTCAAGTGTTGTTTTGGGTTGTTTTGTTTTTTTTGTTGTTGTTTGTTTGTATTTTCCTTTATTGGTTGGTGTTTATAAAGTCAAGTCAAGTCAGATTTTGTTTCTTACAGTTTGTCTTATGACATCTTCCCTGTAGAGCAGGTCCAGACCACACTCTTTACAGTGATTTACTGAAACCCCAAAGTCCCCTATGAGCAAGCACTTTGCGACAGCGGTCGGTAAAAACTGCCTTGGACACATCCAAGCGCAATGCGGGTGGCCTTCTGCCTCGACCGGAAGGGTTTAAAAGAGAGAAAGAAGGATAGAGCGATAGAAAGCAAGAGTGTGATTGAGACAGAGGGTGGTATAAGGGATAGGAAGGATGGCACAAATGATCTATTACTCTAATAACAGTAGCGCTGGCAGTAACATGTTAATCGCTGAAATGATAGAATAATAGCTTTAACACCTATGAAGGAATAGCAATGGTGGAAGCTTGATGAGACTCCGCAGTAGATCAAGCCATGCCCTCTGGGAACCTGTGAAACGAGAGCCCAAGGGCCCAGGATGAAGAAATGGGGTTGCTATCAAGCATTGATAATGGGACATGAGCGCAGTCAGGATGGGGAGAGTGGGAGGAATGGGAAAGGTGCATCATGGGATGTCCATCGGCAAACTAAGACTACAGCACCTCTATAAGCTTGCTCAGAAAGAAGGTTCTCAGTCTTTTCTGACACAAAGAGATCATTGCAATTCGTCAAAGGTACAATAAGGATGTCCAAATGCTGTGTTGCTTGTGTTTTTACTGGCCTGTGGACTTGAAGCTGTCCCTCTTTATCACATAAAATAACACAAAATACTCAATATATCGTGACTGAAATATACATTACTCATCTTTCTACCGGGCAGGTTGAGGGGAAGAAGTACAGAGGTGCATGTTTGCAGGTTTTTGTTCAGGAAACTAACACGAGTTCAACAGTCCTGCTTGAAGACAGGCAAGGATGTAGTATTTTAGAAGAATACTTGAACTTTACATTGGTCATTGTGAGGAGATAGTTACTTCATGAAATGGAAATATCAATATTGGAAAGAAAGGACTGAACGTTGTAATGAGTACCATCATGCCTCCTAGAAAGAGCCATAGCTATAAATCACTATCTGCAAAGTTTGTTTATTTGAAGCCAAAGTATTATAGCGGTCTACTTCAGTTCCTCTTCAGTTTCAGATACACTCCGCAGGCCCTCTTTTTTAAATTTGCTCAAATGATCGTCAAAAACAGTCAACCCCACGGAAGAAACTCGATCCAAGTCTACATGTAATCAGGTGTGTGGATGTGTTCAGGAGGGCACGCTAAAGTCACAAACCACCTGATCCGGGAGCTCCAGAAAATGGTCAGAAGACGTGAAAACACTCAGCGAGTGGTGTCTCTGCGTCTTGTCGATGGCAGGGGTCGGAATGGGCCTGTCTTCTTGGAGGCGAGAAGAACACAAATAGCCATATAGCGCGACCAAAATTTTATGAAGAAGACCACCTCTGAATGCGCATGTCGAATCTTGACACGGGTGGACTATCACGGCCGGACAGCACCCTGTCAGGGAGAACCACACTTGTCAGGGTGAAGAACAGAAAATACGGCTGCATTGAAAAACGACTGATTTCGATGGTGCAGCCAGATACTGAAGGGAAATAGCAAGGAGGCACAGCTGTGGCTTGTATCAACAATTCAGCCCGGTGATTCATTGTCACGGTAGTTATTAGGACTGGGCATCGTTAAAACATAACTAAGGCATCACCTATGACACCATTGTGCACCCTGTCCGTCCCTTTGTGAACGCAGTGCAGCCTTTCTCTGATGACTGGATTCAACAAGCGAGCGTCTCTCGAAGTGCGTGCCTGTTACTTGAACGTGACGAAATACGCTGGCCTCTAAGGGCTGCCGGTCATAAAACTGTGGAAACTGTGTGATTTCATCGGAGCGCATGGAATGTGGAAGGCAGACAGATTAAACGTCACACCTGGCAACCATGTCCCAATAAGGTTAGGTCAGTTTCAATGCCTGGGTACCCTGATTTGGACCAATGGCGGCACCCTCGCCGATGCCTTGGCCCCGTGTAAAAGCAGCCTGGCTGGAAAGGAAGCAGGTCACAGGACCCTTCTGCAACAGCAAAACACAACTTGAAGTCAAAGATTTACTTGCGCAATGTGCACCTAGTTGCCCCACATGGCGCCGAATGTTGGTCTATAACAGTCAGGCATGAGCAATAGATGCAATGGAGATGCGCGAGCTTCATTAGGCCTCACGTGGTTGGATCACGCCAGATGTGCAGGAAGGAATGAGAGATGTAACAGCAACACAAAAATGCATGGAGGTCCATCTGTTGTGGTGGTACAGCCGGGACTGCCCGAGACCAGGCCGCGACGGACGTCCCGAGAAGCAACGGGTCGATCGTCTTAAAAGAAGACATCGCAAATGCCAGAAACCCGCCAGGAAAAAGGTGAATGACGATTACGAGGCCTGGAAATACCTGGATATACTAAAAGGACAGGCCCGCGGATCCAAATATTTGAAAAGGGTGTTTATTAAAAACAATCATGCAACGAAAAATGGAAAAGAAATGTTCTTGTATCCCAAATTGACTTCTTGGATCAGCTTTTTCCACAAATGAACTCTTTTTAATGGACTTATCTGTGTGAGGATGGTTTCAGCAGCTTTGTAAATATATCTTGTATTTAGTGCAGATGGGAGGGAAAATAAAGGGTTTAACCCAGTCTTAGAAAAGCACAGCAGCAAATGAGTTATACGTATGTCGATGTGCACGGCGCAACTACACCGATCTGACTCAATACAGAGAAAGAAAGCGTTGTTTTCAGCTCCAGAAATGCCACCCAGGCATTGTGCATGAATACAACTAATCATTTTGAGGGATGATTCGAAGTTTGAACTCAGACAATCTTGATAATTACACCGGTGATTGACTATAGAGCGATAAAAGCCGCGGTTCAGGATGTACACGGATGAGTATTGATGTGGCTCACACCGCAGAACCCATAAAGAGAGCCTTGCGGGGTAGAAAATGAAGCCAATGCTGTGCATGATTTGCCGAGTGGCAACTTCAAGTTTTATCACGGACAGTGACACTGAATATATGACAGCGGCAGAAGTGCAGGCAGTCAGGCAGCAACAATAAGTGCATGATACATTCTATACTGTGATGTAAAGAGGCTGCAGACGGACACTGTTGGACAAATAAATATGAAAAGGATAATATATTCGTTGATGCATTAGCATACTAATGAGAAATTCTCTCTGGTCAGAAACATACACACAAATACCATGTTGGTATGTAATTGATGTACACCTGGATTCAGTCATATGTACCTTTTCTTACAATTTAACGAATGCAAGAGGTTGTGAAATGTGGATGGAAATGCTAATGCACACTCTACGGAAAGCCCGCCTTGTTTATTTCCCGTCACAGGTGAATTGTTCAGTCAAGCATCCTTATCTGGGAATTAATCCCCAGGGAAACAACCATAACGATGTGCAACCCTGCAATCAACCGGGGATCCCTTTTATAAGCAGCGTTAAATAAAGCCTCGGTTTGAAGTGGGTATTGATACAAATCAATGTATCAATACAGATCATAGTGCTTGGTTTCAAACAAGGGCCATTGTCGAATTCCCATACAAGGACGGTGCACTCGCCCCGCTTGCAGAACTGTTGCATATCTGAACAGCACCGAGGGGGCGAGGGGTGTTCTTCTCATCCCGGCTCGACATGAACTGCCCCTCTGATGTGACTGACACCTCTCTCCTGTTTGTCTTCACCACTCCAATTAGCTTGGTGACAGGTGCATGGGGAGAAATGAGACAATCAATTACGGTCCGTCTCTCCTCTCCGTCCCCTCTTCATCCTCCCCTGTGTCTTTGTAATACTCCGTCCCTTGCCTCTTCCTTTGTATTGCTTTATTTATCCCTCTTTTTTAACCAATATCCCATTCATACCCTGTCTGCATTCTCATTGCCTCAGAACACATCCTTTCTCTCTCTCTCCCCCCTTCTTCTGTTTTGCTGCAGCACGCCGACAGTCAGGGTGATGGAGAGAGTCAAAGAGGGAAAATGTAATCCAGACTGACACTGTGCATCTTCCTCCTACTTTCTTATACACACAAAGCGGAGAAAAAAAAAGAAAAAAAAAACACAAAAACTGCCAGACATCACAGTGATGAGACGCTTTTCCTACAGGTTGCAGCAACGGCCCCCCGACAAAGTCACAATTAATGCTACATTCTCGACCAGTTTTCCTCTCTCCCTTGCTCTTATTAAGGGAGGAAAATTGGATCATTTCTTAGTCAATTTATTTGTCAGACACCGAAGTCATATCTGGAAAATCGATGGGTACCTTGGCTTATTTAAAAGACTTATGTCACTGCAGGTTTCAGGGTGGGTCCTCTCAACATGATGTTTAATGGTGGAAGTTTGCCACCTGCTGGTAATAATCCTCTACTTCTCTGTGAATGCAACCACCTCTTTTCATGATATTAAGGTCAAATGATATTCTTGGCATTTGAATTGAGGATAGCTACAGGAGGAGAAGGGTTGGTTTACTCACATGAAACCATCAATACTTCTTTCAAAGAAAAACTTCCCCACGAAAACCCGCATTTAAGTACTTGTTCAGTACAAATAATATTTGTACAAAGTACAAATAGGGTCACCGTGTTCCATATCTTGTTGCCGTTAAGGAGAAACACAAAAAAAAAAACTTGTAAGAACTATTGGCAGCTGCCCTAGCTTTCACTGAAATGCCTTTAGATCCATTTTAGAATTTTTCAAACACATCTGTACGCTGCACAAAAATGCACATTCTGTGTTGTGGACTTTTATTCCAAAAAAAAGAATCATATATTACAATTCGTCTTGCAGGGAACTAACGTCTGAAGCTGAAAGATATATGCAGTGGAGGAAAAAAAAAAAAAAAAAAAAGAGGGATTCATCTGAAATATATTGAGCTGACATGTTATAGCTTGAAATGTAAATATTAAGTAAACTGCAAGTAGCTTTTACAAAGAAATATTCACACTGATCGAGTACCATGTTAGTAGACAGTGAATATCAAAAATTTCCGTTTGCACCGCGTCAGTAGCTACACAAATATTTGAATGGTCACTTCTGAGATGAGACAAATAATTTTCACATATTAATGATCTATAGAATTTATTAGAAATGTTGACCTTGCTTTGAAATTTAAGAGCGGTAAATGCTGACAGCCATAAAAAAACGAGAAAAAAATAGAAATTAAAATGCTTAATAAAGCGTTAAATTATTACCAAGTACAGACCTTTAACAACCAAAATAGATGATGATATTGGGGTGGGAGAGCTGGGGGGGAGGGAGGGAGGAACTCTTATTATAAGTTAAAAGCCTTTTAATATTAATTATTTTTTCAAGTTAGGTCATTGACTTGCCAAAGAATTAATTTGAGCTAAATTAATGAGTTAGGACCTTTGACACTGTATAAAAATGATGAATATGTTCAAATCCTGATTCAGCAGGCAAACTGTGAAATGAAGGGTCTGCGCTTTATGCGCCATGTCCACGAACAAAGCAGCAAGACACGTCGAGGCTGACTGCTGCATTTCTGTTGTGTGTGTCTATTTTATGTTTGTACGGTCAAAAGAAGATGCATTAGACATGTAGGTTATATTTCTCCCTGGGTCATGCAGCTATGTGTGGCTTCAACAAACCATTTTTTTTAAATTTTGTTTAACCACCATCCAGGGGCATTGAGTATTAAGAAGTCTCATGTCTCCCAGGGTCGAGTAAAAATAATCAAGGGAAATGACAAAAACAGAATGACGGGAAAGATTCCTGATTTTAATTGATTTGTCGCAAGCAAATTTAACCAAACGGAGAAAAATCGATTTTTGAGATTTCGTTTCTCAGGTCAAACGTGACAGATGACAGTGAATGTTCTGTCATCACTGCTTCAGGAAAAATGTTTTGATCGTTTCTCCATTAAAATGAACATATCATTCAGTAATATGTCTGCTTCAAATTTGACTGGCATCAGTGACCATTGGATATCTCTAAACGCATGACCCGAAAAGCAATACACATGGTAATGCTCAGAAGATGTCTGTATTTCTTTTCGAACGTGTTGTGGCACCATTTATTTATTAAACTTATGCATAACCTTCCAACTGGATCATTGTACAGTATATGTTGAACTTCATGACATTATTCGAATATCAGGCATTTAGATCAGGATTGCCAACAGAAGCAGAAAGAAGCAGCGTTACTGTCAGGAGCCGATACAGAGAGACCATGACTGCTCCTTGCAGAAAGAAGGTTTGGGTTAAGACACCCAAAGGCAGATGAGAAAGCATAGCATACAGATTGAGGGAGGGGAAAGTAAGCATGGAAGCCACAAGGCTGTAAAGATGACACCCATAAGTGTTGGTAGGGAAAAGGAGGGGAAGAATCACAAAGGGAAGAGGAGCATAGGAGAGGCATTGTACCCCTTACCGAGAGGAAGATGAAGGAGGCAGCACAGAAATGTAACAGGACCAGATCAGAGCCTTCAGACTCTTCATTCTAGTTAACACCACACTTAGAATTTGTCTGAAATTCTAGACTTTAACACAATTCAAGAGTTTTTAAATTGGATCTATCCATCACCAGTGCAACTCTGGCCTCTAGCAGTCTGAGTATATTCCTACCATTTCATCAGGGTAAGCTAGGCTAGCATGCTCGTATGCTAGTGTGCACTCAACACACACACTAACCCTGTGAGACTGAAGCAGGAGAAGCAGCCAAAATAGTAACACCATGGCCAAAAGCATGCAAGCAATGCAGGAAACACTTTTAAAAATGAAACAAAAGAAAATAAATACATCTTGGGATAAAAAAAAAATCTTAATACATTATCTTAAAATTTTCCTTTTTCTTCTTTTGTGTTTCATATATATATATACATATACAAATATATATGTGTGTGCATCTATACAAACACACACATACACACACATATATGTGTATATATATAAAACATGCATATCTTTGTACATTTTGGTATAAGTTCTCTTTCTTGCAGGGAGTTGGGGTGAGGAGGGAGGGGGTGGGGGTCGGGGGTAAATAGATGGGTGTGAGGTGTCCGGGCAATTCCACCTCACTGATTGCCTTGTGCTGACGGAGGAGGTTATGGCATCACAAAGATGACTGCACCCTTTGAATGTTTCTGCTCACACTCAGTCTCTCATTCTCTGGGACAATTGTGATGAAGACGAGGAGGGGGAGGGGGGGTTCAGCAGTGAGAGGACAAGCTTATAGAACGTCCAAAAAGTCCAGGACTCATGAAGTAGGAACAGACAACGAGTCAGTAATTCCTCTTTTGGCCCAGAGCCAGCAGCCGCATCGAGAACCCCCACTATCTCTTGTCTGGGAAAAGAATTGAGGTTTACGATCAGAAAAATTACCCGTGGTGAAATTATTTACATTTTCCAACTGATAACAAGGTAAACATTGCCATCTTTGAGTGTTTATTACACTACCTGTGTTATCTGTGTCTGCTGCTGACCTCTCGGGCCTTTGGCGTATTAGATTATTATACTTGCTTTCAACCTCCTGTAGAAGAGAAACCATAATGAATGCATAAAACACAGCACATCTCTGATAGCAATTACATCCTTATACATCAATGAGGTGAAAAAATGGAATGGTTTTCAGATACCTTCAGATAGTTGAGGTTGGCCTGAAGGTTTCTAAGATGAGATAGGACTTGTCTGCTAAAAGAGGAGAGGCTACCAGCATGTGATGCTGAAGAAAACCTCAGGTTGATGCCAGAGTCAGTGGCACAGCCCTGTGACGTGCTCAACTGCTTCCCTGTGGGCGATGCCAAGATGTCATCATCTGTACTGGTCTCCCCTGTGCCGCCGTAACCCTCCAAAACCAAATAACCTGCTGAGGAAAGTGAAAAAAGCATTTAGTGCGTTTGTACATTGCACATCAAGCTGCTTATAATATATATATATATATATATATATATATATATATATATATATATATATTCAATCTGCAGTTACAGATACTGCAGCGACAAATCCTCAGACTGAGGACTCTCACCATAATCTTCAGGAGAGTCGAAGAAGCCAGTGTCCCCGGAGCCCAGGTCCTGAGCTGCATCCTCTGTCTGTGAGTTGCTCCTCTCGGAGCCATTGTGGACCATGACCCGTGCGCATTTATCTACCGGGGTCCTAAGAGAGGTGGTCCTGAGGAGACGAGCCCCTGTGGAGCGTTTGGTTCGCTCTGCAGCCTCCTGTGACATGAGCTGGGTCACCAACACCTGCTTTAATGCTGCCACTGTGGTGGCAAAGCCCAGAGCACAGCCCATTTTCAATCACATCTGTGTAGGTTCGCCATAAAATCCAACTGTCTGATATGGCTGAGAATTGTATCTGTGGCATCAATTTAGCATGCATTCATAATACTTACATGTCTTCAGTGCTTCATCTGCTCTAGAGGGGAAGAGGTTAAAGGAGTCTCCTTCTCGGCCATCCTCAGCCACTTGGTAGGGAAGTTCTGGGTCAACAAAACCTTCTTCCTCCTCGTCGTCAGCCTCCTCCTCCTCCGCTTTCAAAACCTCAAAAGGATTATTACCTGACAGAGAGGTCTGGATTACACTTCTCGCAGCTGGACTGCTCTCTTTATCTGAGGAGATAAATTTACATTTTTCTGAAGAGCTATCATTTCAGAGGATGTCTCTATAACACTGAAAAGCGTGGACTGTTTAAATAAATAAATAAATAGATAGATAGATAGATAGATAGATAGTACTGTGGCCAAAGTGGTAAAACTAATAAAGCAGCTCAATTACCCGTCGACTGAGTGCTGCCTGTAGATGTACGATCTGGACCTTTGCTTGGCCTGGAAACACCAGCTGTGATGATCTCTTCACTGTCTCGCTCCCCACTGGCATGCAAACCAATTACACTAGTTAATGATAGGTTTAAAGACTGACAATCATTTGATGGGACACCAGTCCAAACATAAAAGTCTAAAGATGAAATAAATCAACGTACTCCGTTTGAGGTAATGGTATGTCACTGTGAGGTTTAACTTTCATGGCATCAGCTCTCTGGGTAATTAAACGTTGCCACCTTGCAGAAGAAAATAAACAAAACATCAGTTTATTCACAAACTAGACCAATTAAAGTGACCATAGGACGGCTCTTTCGTCTAATTTTTTCTTACGTTCTCTGATCTGAGACCGTGGACGCCATCAGCTCATAGATTTGGGCACCATTGTCTGACATGGAAAGGACGAAGAAGGACTTGTTGTCTGGTAATAGAGAATGTGGAAAGAAGAATTGAGGTTAATCAGGATTGCGTCCTTCATAGGAAGCCAGAGTTTTATGTAATACTGTGTGAAACGCCTGGTGATTTTACACAGTGCATCTTCAGCAAAGCTTTGTTGTTCAAAATATGGAAAGATTTTCTTTTTGTTTTTTTAAATAAAACAATCAATTTTTTAGAGCAAATCCATCTCACAAACCTCCAGCACAATATGCCTTGGTGTGAACTAACCTGTGGCCACGGAGCGCACCAGCACAGTGTTAAGCTTGATGATGGGACTGAAGATCTGTTTGGTATCTGCAGTACCAGCCAGATTTTTGCTGTGACATTTCAAGATCAGACGTTCATCTTGTTTTTGTAGCAGGACCAAGATGTCCTCCAAGAGGAGAGTGTATAACTCTAAGAAGAGAAAGAGAGGGCCTTTTAATTCTACTGATAAATATGAAGATTCGGGTGACAGGCAAATAATTTACATTTACAAAATTGCTTAAATGTGGTGATTACACACCAATAGTTTTGTCTTTATTCACTTTCCATGACAGAGGTCCCTCGTGCACCATTGTCTTCTTGGTTAGATCCAGGTTCTGATTGATGTGTGACAAGAATGTTTAAAAAAGCAGACATTAGAAATCAATTGCCCGAGAGTCTTTGGAGCTATTTCCACACAACAGTGCTTTTTTACTTTGCAGACAATTAAAAGAAGGTTAGGTGTACAATTACTGATGCAGAAAGGATGATGCAGGTAAGTCACCTTTAGCTCCGCAATCATGGGGTTGTCTGTCTGTTTTAAAGATGACAGGTCCAATCTTCTCTGGTAGTCTTCCAACCTCTAGTGGAACAGCAGTGAAGAAACGGTAGAAAGAGGTTAAATAAGCACTTTTCAAAATGAGACCACAGCCTGGAGAAGAGAGGAGGTATGGGATAATATTTGGACTTTGGAATGAAATGGAAGGGTTGGAGGGCAAGAAAAAGTATAAAATGAAGTAAAACAGAAATGTGATTAAAAAACACCACTTCACCTGCTTGTCCTCAGATTCCTTTACAGCCTGGTTGACATGATTGAGGATCTTTCTGCAGCAGTCGGCTGCCTGCTTCACCTTGTCCTTCTCGACTGTGTTATCTGAAAGATATCATGGCATCAATGATATCTACTAAGAACTGCTGCCAGCTTCCCCCACTGGGGGCCGTCCAGTAAATTGATATTTCCCCTGTCCATTAACACATTGTGACTCTCATCAATTATTATAGAGTGGGGAAGGGCAATATGTTGGCATAATAGCTGGTTATATTTTATTGTTAGTGCTTTCTCTGTGTGATACCAAAAACCAAGCCAAGGCTGAAATGATGATCCAAATAACGGGTTAGACATTCTCCAAAATGCGCACCACTGCCCCAGGACCATTAACGGGCTAATCTGTTCATTTGTCACTGTAGATCACAGTTCACTGGCATGTTGCTATACAGACCCCTGCTTAAGACATCAATTGTCTCATTTTTACCCACTTTTCTTCAACTGAAATAGCTTGTTTTCAGTCACGTACAGTCGTTTAGTACATTCACATTACCTAACCTTTAATATGTACTCCGAATCAGGATGGCATTGATATGACTAAAAAGTTAAGTAGCATGACAATCATAATTTATCAATAATTAAATTGGCCTGGTGGTGGTTCTCAAACACAATAAAGACTGTACGACAGTACCTGTGTACTTCAAGATGTTGTCTAACAGCAGGGGGTATTTGGTGATTCTTTGCATCTCTACAGGAATGATGTCTTTGAGTTGTAGTCGGCGACACAATCTGTTACTTTCCGCCTCCTACAAAGCAAAATAAATAAATAAACAACAAAAACAACAACAACAACAAAATTAACAACTTCAGTTTGTGAGTGATGTATCAAAATACAGTATACTAGCTTCACTCCTAAACTGAAAGAATCCCATGTCTTTCCTTTTTTCATATTCTAAGCAAACCCCTGCAAATTCATCACATCAAACTGACCATTACTTCGGTCAAGGTCATTATTACCTGGATAAATGAAGTGAAACGTGAGTCCTTTTTCTGTTTGGTCTTGATGATCTCGAGAGCAAAAGGCTGGTTACTGCAGAAAGTCCCCACAGCCTGCTTGATCTTCTCTTCCTCTCCGCCGCTGAACTGCGACCACCCAAACCAAGACAAGAGGAACAAGACGGACAGATCAGTCACTCCATCGATGTGGGTCAGGGGTAGTTGCCATGGAGATGACTAGTATTTAACCAAATTCAGTCGTAATTCCCAGAAGGGGGCCAGGCTTAGGTCCTTACTGCAGAGACAGCTCAACTTTATCCATAGACGATCAATGCTCCAACCCTCGGGGGACCACTTACCCTACTTATCCCCTATAGAGATCTCTTAGACAAGGCTGCCAACTGATATATGGCCATCTCAAATGTTACGTAGATCAAACATATCTAGATGCTGAAATGTCAGACAAATCTGGGCCACTGTTTGAAATGCCCATTTACTGAGAAGCATGCTTTCATTTCGCACTTACACTATTGTACACTACTACTATACAGTTCTTCCAATTAAGTAGAGATGAGTCTTTGTTATGTCATTCTAAATGCTTTGAAAATTTTGAGATTGTAAAAGTGAAGAACATTTTTGAATGTTTTTGTACATGTAAACAAACAAAAAGTAAGACTCAGACAGAAAAGCATTTCACAGCATTTTTCCTGCTGATAAAGAAGGCTGGGTAACACTTTCTTTGTCCAAAATACACATGACCGGTGATCTTCAATATGTATTCAATAGAAAAAATAAATAAATAAAGAAGAAATACAATTTCAGACTGAGAGCCGGACTCACCCAGGAGAGCAAGTCATCTCCGATCTGATCAATTACCGAAGACTCATTTCTCTTTCGAACAGCGGCCATTTGCTCCAGTATTGAAACTGAAATTCAAAGGGGAGACACCAATGGACAGTCAGTGTGTGCATGTGAGTAAGAGAGGAAGCAAGAAAAGGAGGTGAGGAATACAAATGGAAATAAGTTGTCAGGAGTTCTAAGTCTAGGTGCGCACACAAAAATCCTTGAGACTTAACATTTATTGTGCTCTTCTGGTTTTACATCAAACCTTCTGCTCCACTTTTGGATTTCTACAATTACGGGGTAAAAACCATAAACTGAAAACTATTCAAAGTGCGTGTGTGTTTACCGTGAAGATGCAGAATATCCTCAAGATTGGTAAAAATGTTTCTGATATCCGTGGGAGGCAGGATGGCCTCTTTAGAGAGCTTCTGGTAGAAAACACTGTCCAGGACCTTTAGCATCCGCACATGTGCCCGTTCTGTATAAAACAGCTCTGCAGACACAATGCCAGGTGGTTATTTATGGTATATGGTAGATCATTTACGTAACTCAGCATGAGGAGTATTTGAATACAACTTGAGAAACATCCCAGCCAACCCTCAAATGATGCAGATGTCTTTTATACAGGACATGGAAAATCAAAATATCATTCAAATTGTCATGATACTTGGAGGAGCTTTTAATTACATCCGCACCATTTATTACTTCCTGTCGCTTTATTTCATGAGGCCTGAGACCGGCTAGGACCTCACGTCCCACCAGCTGCTGCCAGTTTGGGGGGTCATGCTCGGAATCTGTTCCCTGGTCGTCCTCGCTCTGGACATCAGCCGCACCCAGTCCCTCAAGCCTTGTGAAGACAGACAGCTGGGTTTTAATCTGGCACATTTTCCACGTCTATCTAGGTCAGAAGTGACAATCTAACAGGTATGCTCACCTTCTTATGGCCTTTGGTGTTCCCTCATGAGGTCTAAAATATGAAGGGAAAAAAACAATAATAAAGCAAGATCTCTTCCTTAGAAAAAACATAGGTGTTACTGTTAATAAGTCTGTAAATCCACCTGTCACTTTCTCGGTCTTCTTCTTGTAACTGGTCCAAACCGCAAAGATCTAAGTGTGATGCTGGGTACGGCAACCCATCCAGGGTGTCACACTGAAGTCCATCACTCAACCTGGGGGGGCCTGAGGTCGGCGTCCCAACTGGAAGACATGCAAAGTTAACATTGGCTGCTCTCTGTCTTTACACAAGTGGAATTCACTGGCTTGGTCACTCACTTATATCAGTGTCACGGCTACCATCTGAGCTATAGGTGTTACTGTTTGGGGATGAGGAGGCGACAGACGTGGAGTGTATGAGCTCAGAGCCCTCGCTGGATTGGCTTCCTCTTAATCGTCCGGCTTCCGCACTCTCATTGGCTCCCAATGTCGGCTGAGATAACTGTTTCTGAGGTCGGGGGCGCCCATCAAGGGCTTTACCAACTAAATAATTGGAGAAGTGAAGTGAGAATTTTAAAATGCTTTGATAGTTTTCTCATAAATGTTGTTTGATTAAATTGGTTTAAGCTTGCCTGATGCTGCTTCAATGCGGCTTGGTCTGCGCTGAGGTCCAAGGATGCTTGGAAATCTTGGTTTCTTTACTTTCTCCTCTCCTTCCTTTTCTGGCTTTATGCTTTTCTATTTTGTTAAAATCAAGATTAGTCACAAACTCTCAATTCACTGACGGAACAAGGGCCTGGCAGAGCAAGGAGGGAAATGACATACCTTAATCTTGGGAAGGAAGTTGATCCGGACCCTTTTGGACTCCAGACTCCGAGGTTCCTTGACCCTCACTCCAAGGTGCTTCATGTATGTGTAAATAACACACTGCATTGTAGTGCTTAGTTTGAAAAAAAAAAAAAAAAAAAAAGGAAGAAAGAAAGACAATACCTGAGGCCAGCTGCACAATTGTGACACACAACCAAGACCACAAGGGGACGGCATTATTTAAAAGAAACGTCCAGAGGGTGGCTCACACCAGGTGTCTTTCTAGTCCTTGTACAAGTTCTACAAAAACCACAATTGGCAGGCTTTTGCCCTATGGCATTTCAATGAAGACTACCTTGATCCATCAATTTTCAAACATCAAAGTGCTAAATTTTAGGTAGTGGCATGAATGGCATCGCAATATGTATCCTGTCTCTAATCTTTAAAACCCCCACAATGATTAGTGGCAAGAACATATATTAGTTTAGCTATTTTCGCTTTTTACAATAATCAAGCAGCAAGAGTGAAAGTTAAAAAGTAAGGAACGATAACTAAAAATGTCCTTACGCCACTGGAAAAAAAAAAATCTTTCACTTCCAGAAATTCTACCCAATTTTTTTTTTTTGCTTACCACTTCTCTTCCTCTGCTGTCTGAGTAGTAACCCTTAAGGCAAAGAAAAATATTATGAGTTGTTACTATGAAACCAGTGGCAGCACATGTGCATCAGTGTATCAGTCACTTACAGGATATCTTCAATCTTGGTAATGATATTTTCTGCATATGAGCGTTCACGCTCAAGCGTGACACGGTCTCTCACTCGTTCTTGATCCAATCTGGATAGCTCCACTTCTGCTACTGTAAGGCCCATACTGCGCTTCTGTCTGAAAGCCAAAGCACATTGTGATAAAAATTGTGGTTAGTATGATTCGACGAATCGTGACTAAGACTTTAAAGAATTACATATTTAGACATAAATTCTTGATAATTTATTTGGCAAATCTCCTGTGTCTTGAGTGGTGCAACGCATTAAAAGTAAAAAAAAGAAAGGACTTTACCGAAAATCCTCAAGATTCTTCTGAATGTCTGGAAGCAAAGAGTCCTGCAGTGTTTGAACATGTCTGTTTATTTCTTCTGGGATTAGTTCCGTCCGCCGCCGGTCTGTGATCACATGTAGATGCACACATAATTCTTTCTTATAAGCACTTCTCAAATCCTATCAACTGGACTAAATATGGCTATCCAAAATAAGTGCAAAGTACTTGAAATTTGTAGTAATAATACAACCTATGGTGACCTTATAATTTGGATGATCACAGTATTTTATTACAGCAACTGAAGCACTTAGGTTCAGTTTGTGAAAATAAACAATAAAACTCAACCCCACTTGATACAATGGGCAGAAAACCACATGAAGCATAACAAAAGCCTAAAATACAAACCTAGATCAGCAGAGATGGATTCTGGAACAGCAACTTTTAAATTCTGAAATAAAAACACAGGCACAATTGCTAAATAATCTGGACAAAGAAACAATGAAGAAAAAAAAAAGAATGAAAATAATAAACTGACTTGCTGCCAAATGCTAGAACATCAAAAAAATGCTTACTGCTCCCCGATCAATAAAAAAGGTGTGGAGGTCCATAAAGACCCGCCTTGTCTCTTTGGAGTTGGTCTGCTTGACGAGGTCAGCATAGAGGTAGCACAGCTGAGGAATGTAGGATTGTAAGTTGTTACAATGAGGAAACAAAAAACAAGAAAACATTAAATTAAACAAAAACATTCTTGCACTAGTTGTGAAGAAAAAAGGGTCGCACCAAAGGAGCAGGGTCAAATTGAGAGATGACATGATGCAGGAAAGCTGCAAGGTGGGCGGGCCGAGACTTCAGCTGCTCGATGCTGTTAAAACGGTTACACTGGCCGTTTGTCTGAAAAAAGTATCATATTTTAAATCATTCAGGACCTACATATAACAAGATATTTTTCAAACTCTTGCTATGTTAATGGCTCGTGGACGTTTTAATTCTTTGTGATATTAATGTTATTGCGGCCATTTTAAATTACCTGCTCCTGATCTGAATCAAAATAGTCATCTTCAGCTCCAATAATTTGTGAGACGAGGCGAGAAGAGGAGGGACTGTTGACTGTTGTAGGAGACAGAGAGTCCTGCAGACAACAAAATGGTACAATGAGGGAATGAGCATTGCTCTGAATGCAAACTTTTCCAGTGACTTTCTATCACTACTTAATTTCCATTTTTCCAATGCTTTAACCAGATTAAATAGTAATATAGTGGAATGAATCTTAACGGTATTTGCATGGGGCCAGAATATTCAGTTACCAGGTCAGTGGCATCCTCTGTTTCTGGGGAGTGGCAGGAGTTGAAGCTGTTCCTGGGTGTGCTCTTTGGGCTGGGGCAGGATGATTCCCTTGGGCAGAAACTCTCCGGAGATCCAAGCCCAAACCCACAAGATACCTGCTGGTGGTTTGGAAAATTAACAAGTATTCGTAATATTCTTCATCATGAATTCTAAGCGGGCTAGAATGTTAAGAGGCATCTAATTACATGTGTGCTGCTCCAGGACACATCTGAACTGTGGTCTCCCTTTGAGGAGGGCGTGTGCTCTGTCTCAAACGTGCTACCATCATCTGCATCACCACCTGGAACAGCCTCCTAAAAGTTTAAGGATTTGTTACTTATACTGACCAAAGTTATACACAGAGCAGTAAACTTCAAAAGCTTAAACTAAAAAAAATGTACACTTTAGTAATTAGACAAATGTCATCATCTGTTTTTAAAATACAGAGAAGCAACCTAAAGTACAGCAGGTGGCAACACTTTTGGAATTCCACAGAAAGAAGACAGATACTCTAATCACTTTGGAATTACGGCTTCACTTGAACAGTTCACACAAGATCACCAAAAATGTACAGGTGTCGTTGGCACATTAACATCCCTTCATGCCTTGTTACGTTGGCATTCCGGGAAAACATAGAAGTGGACTGGTAAGGCTGTACCTGTGTTGCACCAGTGGTCCTGAAGAGCTGACCCTGCAGCTGTGGAATGTGTTTCTTAGGTTCCTGGATGTCTTTCAGTAGTTTGGGGGAGGGGTTTCTGTTGTACTCCTCCTTCACAGCCTTGACACCAAAATAAGTGAAATTCAAATTGCAGCAGGAGTAGGGTTCTACTTGTGATCTCAGATTAGCTTTTTAAGTGATATGGTATAAGGCATATAAGGTATTAAGCTAGCTCTGTAGAAAGAGGCTTTTCACACCCTGGAGTGTAAAGGGTTGAATTACATTATAAGAGAAACAAAAATTGTATTGGCAAAAAGACAACATCTATTTTTGTATTTACACAAACACAATGTTGTAAAAGAAATGCAACACACTGTAAGTGTCAAATAAAGTATGAGGGTGAGATTCAAGGCACGCCATTGTCCACGAGATATCAAATTTGTAAGATAACATCCAAAAACAAACAAAAACACAAAACCCCTGGTTCCACTGAAAAACATGAAAAAAAAGCAACAGACGTTAAGTGATGAATGAAGACAGTACCCATGGTGGTTGTGAGGAGAGCCGGTCCTGAGGACTATAGGGGCGTTCTGCTGCTGGGGAGTTTGGAGAGGAAATGCTAACGCCCAACATTTCAGACTCTCCTTCAGACAAAGGGATCTGGGCTAGCCCTGGAGGGCGACCAAGCACCGTGAGGGCCACATATGAGCCGGCTGGGACAGACATATCAAAGGGATATGAGATTTATTTAAAAGGCCACTTGTCTAAATACAATCTATTAAAAAATATATATTTCAATCACTTCACAAAGCAAATACTACATACAATGACATAGAAAAGACAAGAGAACTTACATTTGATGAGCTTCACCACCTCAATGTGATTAGAATGGGTAACAAGGGTTCCGTTGACCTATTGGAAAGCAATGTATTTTTGAGCAGTAAAAATAAAAATCCCGATTTCATTCTAGAGAACAGTCTAGACAGTCTGTTGCATCTAACCGTTTCCTTAAAAAAAGGGAGGAAGAACAGTGACTAACCACAAGGTGGCAGCCTAAAGCCTTTGTATTAATACTGAACAAACAGCAGTGACTTCAGCAGGCTGACGACAGGAAGAAAAACAAAACCACAGTACCTTGATGATCCTGTCCCCTGTCTGCACACCTGCCCGCATTGCAGCACCATCTGACAAATACAAAAGAAAAGGTGTGTTATAGAAACGGGAAAACACGTAGAACAAGCACAGCTGCTGACGTGTCTGCACAACAGAAGCACCATGTAGCTTTGACAGATAAGATGCTGCAAAGGGACCATTTCAGAACAATCTTGAAACGCCATAACAGTGGTTATAATACAAGAAAGACCCGTTTCATGACTAAGAAGCAAAGGGATTTGAGTATGAGACATACTTTTATGATGCTATAGCAAACAGCATGAAGCTGAAGATTTGTGAACTGTTTTTGTTAAATCTTAACACTGATTATTCTTTGATTTTTAGGTCTTGAATTTTACATTCGTTTGGAGTTATAAAACTTTTTGGAATTACTATTAATGTAAGTAACCGGGCTCTAGTGGTGGTCTCTGACTAGTATTTAAGAAATATAAACGAAATATAAATGAGAGTGAATTATATTCATATCATTATGGCTGGTTTCTTCACGTATAAAAGAATCAAAATTGTCCCTATCATCTACCTCATAACAGTTGCTGATAAATCTTATCTCAGGAACTGGACATGCCCAATATTTGGAAGGTGAGGAACTAAAGAAGCAAGAATAAAACTCGTCCACTTGCATGGATAAAACCAGTCAGCAAAAGGACACAAGTTTCAACAAATCAGGAAATAACCACTCAGTGGGTTCAGATGATGACCACGTTACGAAAATTCCAGAGTGGTGATAACGATCAGGAGTTGTCTTTGTAATTATATCATGTTCCGTCTCCTTTAAAGGTTGAAACTAAAGCTTACCTTCTTTGACAAGCTGCACAAACACTGGGTTGTCACCACTGACTGTGAGCCCAAAGCCATTTTCATCTTTCTGGATGATTACACATCGCTGGACAAGACCTGAAAGTAAAATGGACAGGATGTAAACACGTAACATTGTCTCGTCAAGTTAACTGAAAAAGCATACCTCACGACTCTTAAGTCCAGTGGAATGAATTGGAAATTGCAAATGCTACTGTGAACATTGCTTTTTTTTTTCCTCACGAGTCACGGTATTTGCTTTCAAAAAACTGACTGTCACTTAGACACATAGGTCTGGACCCTTCATATAAGCCATCTTCAGTCATGTAGGATGCATGATGTCATGTAAACAGACTGACGGCACTAGCCAGTACATCTGAAGCTAACTAAAAACCAGATGAGGGAGATAATCTGGACAATGACTTTGTCTACTGGGCTCCTTTAGGAAAATAAAATCTGCATTAGCAGCTATCCAACTCGCTGAATTGACCACAAAATAATCCACATGGATGAAATTTTCCAATCCCAATACTTTTGCTAATCCTCTCGTTCGAGGTGATGTTCAAAACTGATTTGGCAACCCAGACACTTGTGACATCACTCTCTGGCCTCTTTGAACAGTGTTTCATTGGCATGACAAAAAGCGACTGCATCTTATCTGCTGTCTGGGTTGATAATAACTGGAAAGACCGAACAAAACAAGGAAGAAAACACAATGTTAAGAATGTTGAATGCTCAAATCGACTTGTAATACCATGGAGATCTTCCAGCAATAACATGCCAGCCTCATACATCTTTCTAAAATGGTTTGTAAATGTTGCTGAACTATGAGATGTGACACAAGAAAAACAGTTTTTTTGTTGTGTCAAGAGTTTTGCTAGCAAGTGCAGCATCAACCACAGGTGAGTGGATCAATTAGGACGATGGTGGGTTGGATTTTTGAGATTGGAAGGCGCAGAAGCTGGGAGATGAAGAGCAGTTAGGGGACACGACCATCCAGCTTGTGAGGGAATAGAGGGTAAGATAGAGCAATAGGCAGAAGGAAGAGGAAGCAAAAGGAAATGGAAAAGAGGCAGGAGACCAAAATGTTTATGAAAATGAGAAGCCATAATGCTTAGAGATCAAGGGTGAATTTGCCTCAAGATGTTTTTTTTGTTTTATTTTCTTTGGTAAAAAGAACACTGTGTAGGCAAATATTAACCATGAGTGGGAGTGTGACATCACATATGGGGTTAATCCATCTCAACTAATGTATTATTCAGAGGTTTAACTGATCAGTTGTCAGCACCGTTTTTTTGCTGAAACATGAGAATATGCTCTGGAGAATTATTTGACCTTTAATACAGTCACAAAACAGAAAATATCAAAATATACTCAAAATATCAGAATCTTATCAGAGAGCAAATCTTAAAAGTAAAAACATTATGAAGACGAGAATATGTTACGAGAATCGTGAAAATTGTCACCAGTCGAGGACACAGTGGATGCCTGATGAAAGAGTCTAAATTCGCTATTTTCTTGTGGAGGCTTGAAGCCGACTCAAGGTCATTTAATTTAACTTAATGCAAAGAAATACTAAACTGATCATGTATTGTAAGATTTGAGAGAAAAATATGACTGTCGCACAAACAAGATTGAGTACACAAGGGAAGAGGATGTCTAAAATCTCTATCATTATTTATCATAGGCGTGGTAGCTAACACAGGGGTATAATATACATTAATATACCTGCAATGTTCATGCTGTGTTGGTATTCATGGATAACTTGAGTGTTGGTGTTATATATATACTTAGAATAACAATTTTCACATGCACAAATGCGATGTTGAGGAGTAGCTGATCTTGAAAAGTGAGATAATACATATAATAAATCAGTTCTATCCCCTCTTTTACACACTGTATTGTTTGAAATTAGAACTATGAACTATCATTATCTAATTTCACTTGTTTGAATATTATTTACGATATCTATGTTTCGTTTCATTAATCCTTTTGAGTTGAACATGTAGAATGCCTATAATTCAAAACAATCACACAAATTCAAACTTACAAATTTACATCTGCACTGCGAGTAATATGTCGATTTTTTTTGTTTCTTTCTTTGTTGTTAGTTGTTGTTGGTCTGATTTGCACCTTTTTCTATGCTGTTGTCTTTTTTGCTGTTGTTTTTTCAGTCTGCCCCATTTTTTCCAGTTACCTTCATGTTTGTTACTTGGGCTTGTTGCATTTGTTCAACAGAAAACAGGTCCAGGGCATAAAAAAACTCAGATGTGTGATCACTGTAAGGCTACCTGAATGTTAATTCAAATGAACAACTGATTAAATGATGAAATGTAATTAAGGAAGAAGAAGAAGTAATTTAATGATGAGACAAAGAAAATTTAATTCCTTCATTTCTTGTTCAAAAGGCACTTGAAAAAGTAATATTTGAACTACAGTTCAGGTGATCTCTAGGTTGATGTTATTCTTTGCCAACTGTCAGAGGACTCCAGCTGTGACATAGCATAACATAATATGAAAATAAACTAAAACAGTGCAATCACTGTGTGTAATCAAACATCTAGAGGCATTTTCACACCACGGTCTGAAGCATGTATAAAAGCAGCTGTCACGCCAGCCACTTCACCACGAGCATCTTACCACAGGACTCAGGCTTCCCCTCTGCTAGCACACTGCTGCTGCCACTCTTCTGCACCACCAGAGCTTCTGCTCACAGCCCCGACCACGCAGATAGCGCGCGCACACGCACACACAGAACATAAACGGACACAAGGAAAGGAAACATAAAACATGAAATAGAAATCATGAGGGAGAAATGATCATGAAAAAAAGACTAAATAAATGAACAAACAGGTAGTCTGACATTTTTTTAGATAGGCAAGAGGATAGTCTTTGAAAATGAACTGACAACTGTATTGCTCAAATTAACGGTCAACCACATAGAATACTCAAATGTAAAATCAATCAGGACTAGGTGCACAAACTTAGATGCAATTTCATTAGAGGCCTCCAAATAAAACAAGTTCTCGACAAGTAATAAACTGCGATATCGTACCTCTCATTTACTCATTGTTTATTAATTTTAACCTTAATTATGAGAACTAATGTCTGATGTTCTATTGAACATTACTGAGTGATATTGGGAGATGAGGTTAAAATTATGTCAAAATTATCATTGATTTCCTTATGTTGAATAGTTAAGTATACACTACTAAATCTACTACTACTACTACTAATAATAATAATATTGGCTACAGAGGATGATGCTACAGTTACATAGACAGGCCAGTCTGTCATTTCCAAAATGCCTGTTACGAGTTATAATACACTGTAAAATGTCATTTATAGTTATAACCCAGGTGATTTTCAATTATATTCTTTAAAAAAGTTCAAATGTCAGCTTGACATCCATTCACAGTGACTTGAGTACTCTTGCCAATCCAAAATAAGCCAAAACTTCTTAATATTAAGAAAGAATATTGGGAAAAAAGGATGTTAGAGTTCATGTAGCTAGCAAGAAAAAAAAGGAATAAAAGTAAATCATGCATGTGTGAAAAGGTCAGAAATAAAAGCATGACTCTTGTCTAAAAAACAATGACTTGTGACATTGGTATTAACAAAGGTTCTTCGACTCTGTCTTGTGTCCAACTAACCCAGGGGTGCTCAATACATCGATCGCAATCTACCAGTCAATCGCAAAGATAGTATTGGTAGATCGCATGATATTAAAAAAATGGTCGTCAGCCTATCATCCAGCCCATCACTTGACTGATATACAGGGCACCCAGTCAGATGACAAGTGAATTTTTCCGACAGTTAGGTCACCGCGCATGCGCAAACAACAGCGCTAAATGCCGCAAAACTAACAAGCTGATCAGTGAGTTACCTCCAATTTCAAGCCCTCGCTTTTTTGATCTACTCGGTAGATCATTTTGACTTGGTCACTTTATAAGTAGCTCGCCCGCATGCTGAAAAAGTCTGAACACCCCTGAACTAACCCATTCAACACATGGCAAACCCAGGGGAACCAACCAGAAAAAAATATCTGATAAGTTTAAAAGTGGTGCAGACAACTATTGTCTGAGTCAAGTCAACAGAGATAATCCACCATGTACTGCAGAGGATTTTCTGTTTTGTTTTGATTACAGAAGATTTAGTTGTATCTTAAATGATACTGCCATCAGAGCATGGAAATACCACAGCAAAAAAACAGCCTGACCCCGTATTTACATCACAATGTTATGTTCAAAAGTATTATAGAGTCTCGGTTTTCTGAAGGTTTGCATTGGGACCAGTCATACAATTCATATTCATACCCATAAATGTAAAATAGCAATGACCACACTACAATTAAACAAACAACTTCAGATTTTCCAGCTCTATAAGTGCTTTTTCTTAACTAACTGACCAACAATTCATACCATATAAAGGTTGTGTAGCATATTAGCAGTTAAAACGATTGCATTGCATTGTATGTAATATAATAACCATATCACGGTGTGTGTGAGATCAATCATTTCAAAAGGAAAACCCATTCTGAAAGAAAAAAATGGTTTTAATATTTGATTGATCCAATCCAAACGGTAACCGCCATTTGACATTCAAATGCATAATATACCCAGACTTTGTCTTAAAGATAATTTTATACGGATTGCATTTTCAACTGGTAAAAATTTGTGTCCACACTGAAATCAGGCAGCTCACAACATTGTTACATAGGTCCATTGAAACAAGAGGTAGACTAATGCAGCAAAACACATCAAATCTAGTCTATAACAAAAATGACCACGGGGTGAAAAATACCCAATACTACTAACAACTACACCAATGAGACAGGTTCACTTATAAAGCTAGATGCTACCCATCTGTGAAAGTGCATCTATGTATTCTTATTTTTGTTAAAGCGGGGAAGAAGTCTTCTATATTTCGAGTGCTCATGAGAAAAGCAAAGGAGACTAAGATACAAATTTGTATTGGATTTGAATACTGAGAAATTAGAGTGCCATGTACATATTTCTGATCTGTTTTTGTTTCGGTTATATGACATATTGGGATTTTATTTATAGAATTGAATTTGAAGCATGACATGTTGCAAAATTGCCAATGTTTAACCTGGCAAGGTTTCTGACTGCAAGTCATCTAAATTTTAAATCAATTTTTCATAAATTATGGACAAACATGTTCTTTTCATGACTGCAGGCAGTGAGTATTCATTGTCTGGGATGAATATTATTCACTTGACCCCTAACACAGATGCAAAGAGTAAATTAGCAAACGTGAAATGGAGATGAGACATTACAGCCCAGAGACTCAACTTGCTACAACTCTCATGTGCACATGGAAGAGAAGCATGTGCATAATTGTGCTTTCAAAGTGCTTCACACTCCAGGCTGGACATGGGCATAGGAAGAGGGATAGTGGGGGTGGGAGGGGTGAGAACATTGGCACAGGGGGGGACACGACATGACCTGAGTATAATTTTAATTGCTGATTCTTAATTATATTGAATATTTCCAAGGCAATGGTGTTTGGTGTTAGTGTCTGAATGAAACACGAATTTCCGATTCAAGCCATTGCATAATGGCTTGTCAGAGAGCACTCGTTTGCTGGTACTTGTTGAAGTGAGCAATTTCAGTTTCCAACTTATGAAAATAATTTTATTGTTTTTGCGGTTTTCACAGCATTAAAAAAGGTCTTTTTACTCGGCAACATCCACTTTTATGTTTCTTATTTATAGTCAAGACTCGCTACCGATGCCTCTAGATAAAGTAGTTTGTTTTCTGGTCTAGCATGAATTCCCCTGCTGTGTGCAAAAGAGCTTCTTATGCTGTCAGGGCTATACATTTTCCTCATAATTTTCTGGAGACAATTACTGATTTTTAATGTATGTCTTGAATGTGTCATAGTAAGCAAGAGCCACACCCCTTCCCCCATTTACCTTTATGGGTGCCTGGTTATCCTCATATGCAATTCTAAAGTAAATTGGGATATTATCTTTATATGCAAAACTGAACATTTCTGCTGTTTAAAATGTCAAAATTCTGAATGAGTAGTCTAATGAAATCAGTTAAAAATGAAACATGTCAATTTTTTGCAATGTGCAGGAAACAAACCAGTTTGAGTGGATAAATCAGAGAAAGAGTGAACAACAAATCATTCAGAGGAAAAAACACAAACAGTCATATATGTTGATGCAAGAAAAAGAGTGAGCAAAACCATGAAAACAGTCAGATCAGTTGGAAAATGAAAGAAGGACATTACCTGTAGGGTCAAACTCATGGGAGGGAAGTGACGGTTTATCACTTTTGGGTTTCTTGTCTGGGGGGTGGTCTTTACTGAGAATGCTGCTGGTTCTAAAGAAAGAGAAATATCCTTGAGTTCTGCTCACTCGCCAACAGGCAGACCCACTTCAAACAAATACTTAGAGCAAAATTTCGGCGTTTGTGCAGGATGTGCTTTTCCATACAACAATGTATCCTTTTAATTTCTAAAGGCTATGTAGCTCAAATGAAACCATCTTGTTAGACTACGAGCTTGCCTGCACAACATAAGCCAGTGAAAGTTCAGGAGGAATCAGAGTAACACACAAAACCAGCAATTGTTCACTTCAGCACAGACAATAATGTGGCTGGAGGACCTCCTACTGTATGAATCATGCTGAGTGTGTCTACTGTATAATGTGACAGCCAGAGAGGATGTGGAGCCGCTCTGCTGAGTGCCCAGAGTGCAACGCCAGAGAAAGGAAGCTCCTCAGAGGAGGTGCAACAAGGCCAAACTCCAGCTTGAACCTCAGCAGGCCATGTATGGCTGCTTCTGCCTATACCAGCCCCAGCTGTGAAGGGCCACTGTTCTGTTCACAGTGAAAAGCAGAGATGGGTCGCTCTTAGAAGAGGGACTCCTTTGTCCCTTGCTGTGTGTATATGTGTATGAACATGAGTTGGAAGGGGTGAGAGAGGGGGTATGTTTAGTTCGGACTCTGAGGACTCTTCTGTTGCACCAGGTCTTGCAAACCCTGCCTTGTTTCCCTAATCTGGTGTTCTGTGTATGTAAACCAATGTTTCGTAAGCCGGTGGTTCGTGTAAGAACCCACCCCTCAGTTTTAAAACGTATATACAATCAATTTTTTTTTAAAGGAAAATTAAGATTCTTACCTGTTTGCTTTCTTGGGAAACCTGTGGGATAAAACAAAAATGACAGTCAGCAGTGTAATTTCCTCTTTAAACCATTAAATAAATAAACAAATCAGGGGTTTTTCTTTAACTATATGGGGGAAGCAAAACCTGATGCCTGGCAGAAAGCTTCTGAGGCCCCCATAGTGGTAAACATGATAATCCTGATCAGACAGAGTTCTTCATCTGCAGATTAAACCCATTTCCAGGTCAAGTGTACTCTGTCTCACAGATGTTAGCTATATGTGTGCGGCGTGTGTTTGTGTATGCCTCGATTTAGTTCCATACAGAATTCACGAATGTAATAATCATATCCTAATCACATCAATAGCCTGTTTCCTTCAAGGCCCCAAGCCTTGAAACTGATTAGGGCAATGGAATGATTGAAGGATTAAATATTTTCAGAGTAACATTCGCACATATGGAAAAAGATAGCTTTTCCTGGAAATTAATTTTTCAGCATTGACTTAGCGCTTGGCAGATGCTTTGGAAATTTGCATTTGAGAGGATACTGTATGATGCATTGACAGAGTTTGTGTGGGTAAAGAAAAAAGGCTGCAATTAATTGTGACTGCCTTTTTTTTCTTGCTTGGATCTTAAGACCATTTCCAAAACATGACCCAGCTCACCTTGTCAATATTCACTTTGTGAACATATTGCGGAAATCTTCTCTTTGCAAAAATCTACAATAATCCTAAAAAGGCTTGACATGTTATATTTCTAAAGTTCGGGGAGGCCATGTTTTGGCAGTTTTAGTAAATTACATGGTATATTTTCACGAGTCAAAGTTAAAGATTGATTATCCATTTGTTGATCTTGATGATTTATTCCAACGTTAGCAAACAGTTGAATCAGGAGTAACGGTAGAAATATAGAATAACAAAGTGACTTTGATCATAAAATGTATTGATATTATTTAGAGATATGAATAAGTAAAGGAAGGAAAGCTTGACTTGCATTGATAAACACTGAAAAGGAATGACCAGATCATTAGTTTTGAACAGAATAATAAATAACTACACATTTCAAAAAAACAGTCATCATAATGGGGAAGTCTGACTACTAACTAGCCCACATTAACTCTTTCTTCTGGCGACAGTGTGTCCCATTCAGAGCCATGCTGGGCAGCTGAATGGTACGTTTATGAAAATTCCTAGGGCTGTAATAAGTTCCAGAGCCTCCAAGAAAGAAAAAAAAAAAATAGCTTTAAGTAGCCCACTCCCATGAAACCTCTGAATTGAAGGGATGGAAAAGTGAGCACATAAACACACAGGCTGAACTGGAGCATGGGTAAGCACAAGCTGAGAGATGGCAAAACTGAGTAGGCAGAAGTTTTTTTTTGTTTTGTTTGTTTTCTGGTTGATCATAGGAACAAGATGGTCAGATCATTTTTAAGGAGCTGGATGATGTGTCAGGCTGTCTATAATATATACTGTGAGTACAATTATGAAAAATGTTTCGAAACACTAAGGCCAACGTCTAAGCCTTGTTTGGTTTAAGGATTAAACTAAAATATGAAAAAACGATCATAGCAAACAACAAACACATGCATAGAATATAAAGGTAAGTTTCTGGTCATTACTCAAATTTAAAACATATTTGAAATGAAGCGTTCTCTGTTAATCTATCTATGCGAAAGTTGAATTTCATTCCTCAGTGCTACTTCAAAATTGCAAAAACTACAAAATGTTTTACGATTTTATGTGGAAAAAAAAAAAAGTTTACTACAAATAAATACCAGTAACTGATTAATGGGCTGGTGCTGGGTGGTGACTGCAACCATTCATTTTCCATTATTTAACATTTTGAAATATAAATACGGTTCCATCGCCAGCTGCTGAACTTGATGAAACTAGTGAGAGAGCACACAGTTTTAATTGAATGTTTGTAAAATTATATTTTACTCATAAGGATGCCTAACACTTGGAATAAATACATTACAATGGGTGAATCTGTTGAGCCGTTGAACCCGTTTACTTTACAGAGGAGCATGTTACTCATTCATTTTCAATTGTATTTAATCTGGAATATGGAACACTTCCTAAATTCATGTGTTTTAAGCGACATTTAATATCAAACATTCTAATCAAACCTTAATTTAAAATTCTGTTTTATATATCATTATGTATGTTTAAAAGAATCATGGAGTAAAACTGCAATCTGTCCATCTCAGGTACTATCTCACATAAAGATAAGGTTTCTCTTGATTGCATACCAAAAGTCATTGGCAAATACATTTCATTGGCTTATGCGTGTGTTGTATATTTTACCTGGAGTCTCAAAGGTAGTGACACACTAGTTTGTAAGTGTTAGTGAATCTTTCCTTCATGCAGCAGTGGTTAACTGCTTCATTCCCTGTTATTTCTCAAAGCCGTTTTCTTCCAGAGCTCTGAAAACCTGCAGGTACACTCTGTATTTTAAAATTACAGGGGATGAAACGCTGACTGCTTTCAATTATATAACCCAGGACAGAAATCTCATTACAGAAATGTACAGAGTGTGTAAATATTGAGCAAAGTAAGCAGTTCGTTAATGCATTCTAAAATATGCAGCTATCGTGATGTCACATAAACTGTCGGAGTAATGAGATGAACCTTAAGTTAAAAGGTATCACAAAACAAAACCTCAGAACGTCAGTTCCAACAGGGCAGTAATCTGCTTGTGCAAAAATTAATAAGTGCAAAAATTAATAAATATGAACAGATCAGTTAAATGCTGAGATCTGATAGTTAATTCAGTCTTGGATAGAACACCATGTCATCAAAATATCAGTGTTACAAATATTATCATAAGTTTGCCACAGAGACAAGGTTTTTCCCCAAGAGGAGTTTTATTTAGGGACATTCCATTGTACCTCACAGGCTGTTCCATAAGTGACTCAAGCTTTTCCTGTAGTTACTAACATAACACAGTTCGTTAGTTACAAAGATTGTTTTTAAGCTAAATCATAAATTTCATTTCATTAGCATTACTTAACATAAAGGGTTTTCAAAAATATAAAAACAAATAGAAATTGAATTTGTTGCAGTCTGCATTCAAACCTATGGATGTCAACTTTAAAAAAATGTTGTTTTGAAAAGATGCTTAATTTTTCTGATTTAGAATTATTTCATAGATCTTATCATACTTGTTTTTACATGAGACAATAAAAAGACAGCATATCATATTTTAATATGTCGTGCTTTACTGTACTCAAAATTTCAAATACTACATAAATATATTTCATATATGTGGTAAATTTGCAGTTTTTCCAGCTTTCATAATTCATGCTGCTACGCACTGATGAACTTTCAAGTTTTTTTAAGGTGAAGTCTCACTTTTTGCTACTTTCAAACATTTAATCGTAAATCCAAAAGATGATATAATCTAAAACCAATGTGAGAGGAGATGGAGGTGCTACAGGTCATCTTTCCAAGGAGGCTAACATTACAGTTAATCTTTGTACTCCTTCAACACTATAAAATCCTTTATTTCATCATCTACAGTGAAATGTATCACTTTGTTTGAAAGAATAGGAGAAACAAGTAAAGCTTTCTACTTCGGTGACCAGTTTAGGATTTTTGACTTGATTTGGCCAGAATCTGGAGGAAAAATGCAAGAACAGTGCAATAAATCAAAAGTCTTTAAAAGACTGCCCTTTTCCTCTCTGGAAAACCAATAGATGGTGATTTTGAATCAATTCTCCTCATCTCATTTAATTCCTATGATCAAGCTATAAAATGCCTGCGTATTGACTAGGACCTCCTCCTGCATATGGCCATGACATTTTTAGGGGGTGCAAAAAAAAAAGAACGGAGGCAGAGTTAGAACTGGGTGGGGTAGGAGGGAGGGGAAGAACTGAAACGGGCCTGGGCTTGAATGCTCCATTGAGGTTTGGTGTTTTGATGGAAAACTGTGGCAGAGCTGGGCCAACTTCAGCAGTGGCAACAAGAGAGGCCAGGACCAGACCAAGAGCACGGAGAGAAAAATAGTGAGTAGGGAAGGAGGGAGGGACGAAGAGCCCGATGGGAGCAGGAGACTGACAAAAAGTTATTTCTGTGAAAGATTCTCCTGAAACTGAGGAGGAAGTGAAACGGACAAATTAAGTGCCAAGTCAAAGGGAAGCCCTTCAGACTATTTATAGTTCCTCCAAAAATTAACTTCATTGAAATAAACACTATATTAAATACAATGTTGAAGTCTACATAATAAAAGAAAAAGGAAAATTGGGGACCAATGTAAGCTGGCAGAATCTTGTCACTACAAAACAAAGTAAGGGAGAATGTTAGATACATTTTTCTCCATCAAATTACCCCATTTTAAATTCAAAGGGATTGCACTAATGTGGACTAGTTTCCCCATCAGAAACTGAGCAGAGCAACTCTTCAGCGTTGTTAAAGCTCAAGCAGGTGGGGCCTATCTGGAACTAGAAGGGGATTGGACAATCCTGGGAGTTGCCTTCAGGCAGCAAAGATCAAGCTGAGGAGTGTTCCATTCCAGGAGCTGAAATACAACATTACTTTGTGCACGGCAGGATTGATGTCCTCAAATAATAGACAGCACTAGAAAACATGGCAGAAATTTAAAGGAGCTCAGGGGTAGCTGTCTTCTCAGCTGTGCTTTGTGCTGAGTCATGCTTATAATCTGCAAAGTAAACTAAACTAACGGCAACATTTTCTATTCGGATGGCCATTCATGCCACTTCTTTGTAATGGCAAGGGATTCTGTCCCGGCAGTGTTGTGCTTCTTCCTTTTCAACAGTGTAATGCATGCCTGCAGTCTGCCAATAAGAGGGAGCACACAAACACTGGTTATCTAATCTATATACCTGAGTCACAAAATGTGGTTGCAAAGCGCAAGACGTCACTACTTTCCCCTCTATGCCACAGAGAAAGGAGAGGTCTACAGCCACACAGCAATACTTGTCCTCCTTAAACCATCTTCTGTAAAATTATGTCAAATTTTTGAACACTGGGGGCACTTAACATGTGACCGTGTATTTTCTTTGGGGCAAACATTGTAAGAATGAGAGCCTTAAGTGAGCGTATGAGACAAACTGATGAAGAGAGAGGTGTGGTGTGTGCTGCAAAGGCAGGAGCAATAGCTCCGGAGCTCAGGCTAAAGCCTCGGGGGGAAAACAGTGCCCTTTCTGCCCCAATAAACCTCATCAGGATTCCTGACATGAAGGCTGGGGGATAGACATTTCTTCACGCTATGCTGTCTGCTGTCCTCCAGCGCTGAGAAAGGAAAAGAGGTGGTTTACCATGCTACGCCATCTAACATTGCAGCTGGTCATAAGCCCTGTTAATGCTCACAACTATCAATGAGCAGACGCTCACTCACTAGCTGACAGGTAAACAAGCACTTGCTACTGCAATTGTATTTCAAGATTCATATTGGTTACGAGGAAAGTGTTTTGATGTTTTAAATAGAGGGCTGTAGGGCAACAGGAAAGCAGAAAATAACCTTCTCTTCTCTTTTACGCTGTTGTTACACTTAAAACTATCAGCCTGATATGAGCCATTCATCTACAAGGGCCACTTTTGGTAGAATATCACATCCCAGCAAATTAGTACATTATTTTTGTTTACAAAGGTCAAACTGAATGTTGTTCCATTGTAGTTAGGTACTGTGGTAGTATGGCATTTTGCCTTAGGTTATCATGCCATCAAAATATTATTTAGGGCCACGCCTAGAAACAAATCTAGCAAAAATAGGTTACTAAAACAATGAAAGGGTCAGTGATATGCGATGGAAGAGGATTCCTCAAGTCTGTGTTCAGCAAATGAAAAGGAATATGCCCTGACAATGGTTCTCTTCAAAAATGCTAAGCATAGATATGATCAAAAGAACGGAACCCTGATAAATTAACAGAAGCCAAGTACCATCAGTGTCTCAGGGGGGTTCTTCCTGCATCCATAATGATTAAAAACACAAAAATAAGACCAGAACACTGATTCTTCAAAGTGAAACACGGCAGTGGTCTCAGGTGGTTCTGGAAAGAAATCAATGCTGAACACGATCAGACAAAAACTGGGTAAACTGTCAGCTCAAGGTTTTCACAATCGTACTAAGACAACAGCACGTTTCCTTACTTCCTCTCATCGCCAGAATATGATTCATAAAATGTGTTTCTTTTTTTTTACTTCTGATGATGAATCATCCACACAGTCAAGAACCTGCCTTAGTATTAAATGAATAATGGTTTGTTTAGTCAATATACAGACACATTGCGTCACATGGATTTGTCACAACAACAAATGATCAGCTGTTATTCATCTGTACAGTTTCATTCTTCTGTTTTATGTTGATATCTGATGGCAGATCGTGTCAAATGGCATATCTAGTTTCACCTTGGTCACACTGAAATGAACTTGTAACTTATCACTTTAGAGTGCTCTCTTTTGACTATTGGTTCGATCAATTTATTTATGTGGCGTGACTTACTTAGCAGCCATATCCCAACATGCCTTGTTTGACCAATGCATGAGTACTATTGATCAAGCAAAACAGACTGGGATTGATACATCAGTAATCAGGAAGAAAGGAGGCTCAAGAACAAATTGATTAACAGCAAGAAACAGGCTACCTTGAATTAACATATAAAGTTAACATACCACGATAATAACCAGGCATTAGTGAAAGAAATTATCAACTCGCCCGATGATCTACACTTATGAGCACAGATACCAATGCACTATGTATAATAAGATTTTGATTTGAAAAATACATTGTGAAATGATGAAATGCAGTTCTAATTTGGTCTTTATACTGAAACCCCCCTTTGCCATGTCTAAACCTGATCAGGAATCTAACAAAATTGCTGAGGTATCAGATCAAATAGCAGAGATGAATTCCCTTCCCTATGTGTTTGATGACAGTAGGGTATTTCTAATCTCCTTAAATATCTCTTGGATGCCTTTATGGATTTAGTGCATTCAGGAATTTTATTGTTTAACTAGTGAGCTTGCTACAGTTGGCAGATGGTAAATTTTCTCCCCTGGTAGATTTTAAAATCCACCCTCCCAAGAAAAAGTCATTTCCAAACACGGACAAAGGTCACAGTTGCCAAAGCATTCTACCGATACATATTCCTGAGTTCCTTTTAAAAGGCAATTACAAGGCCAGGAATAGAGATCCAAAGGGCCAGTTCAGTGCATAAAATAAAGCCACAGAGAAAAGCTGATGTTTGTTTCAAATCCTTCAATAGTCAAAAAACAAAATGTAAAAGATGATGGGCAACCAATACATTCACTTCTAAATTGCTGTTATATGTGTCTTTGCCTTCACCAATACTTGGGAAGCTTCCTTTCATGTGAGCCAAAACAAGGCTTTACATTATTCAAGCCTGCTAGTTATAAATAAATGCATTTCAATTTAATATCATCAAGAAAGACAGTGGCCAGTCTACCAGTATTTCAACAATAACATGATACTTAAAAAAAAAAAAACAACCAAGGCAGCATCAGTGAACAAAATGTAAACATAAAAAAAGCTACTGAAGGCTCAAACTGTGTCAAATAGTCTTTTGGCCAAAAAAAACAAATCAATGTCTCATGAGCTGTTTATGTGCAGCATTCATGTCTGTACTGACACAGTGAAGTGAAAGCTCAACTTTGTAAAGGTTGATTGGAAAATAATCTGTCTGCTGTCACCATGTTTGGATTCACACACAGACTTTAGCATGCCAGCCAGGATGATTCTGCCAAATTAAAAGTTCCGCCTCTTGTCATCATCCTGCTGCTACTACTTTCATTCACAGCTCCCAGCTGTCACCTGTAGAATGATTGCGATCCAATTTTCGATGATATGCTATTGGTTAAAATGAGTCCCAAATTAAGCTTAACCTTGGCTCATATGGTTTCTTTCAAATTAATAAAAAAATAAAAATAATAAAAATATTCAGCTTCTGTTTAATTCTGGTTGAAAAAGCGCTTCGATAAATTTAGTTTCTTTCAGTCAAAAGCAATGGCATTGGTCATTTCTGGTTCAAGGAATGGTTGAATAAACCTGTTCTTCAAATGACCTTCACTAATAAAATATACTCATAAAGTTATGTTGCTGTATAGATAAATTAATGGGAATGGAGCCAAATGAATCCTGCTGAGTTGTAACTTCATCTTTGACACTGACAAATGTTTGTTAATTGTCACTTGCTCACACGCACTGGTTTGTACAGCAGTGAAACGTGAGAATGGGCCAGTTCTCGGCCATGACCCCATCAATGATCCATAAATGATGTTATTCAATAGTCCTTGTACACATTAGTTTCCAAAGCTTTTTAGAGTTGAAATTACTCTCTCTGTAGCTGACTTTTTTGCCATTATTTCCACATGGTTACTGTTCCTTCATTCAGTTTGACCTACATTTCCTTTTTAATCATTGAGAGCTATCTGCCCCTGTCGGATTCACTGCAGATTCAGTGAAATTCTCACATGATTTGGACAGACACAATCTCTTTACTTATATAATTATTTTTGGGAAAATAATAATTTCCAGAACGGGATCATTTAAATCCAAACACTTCCTTTTTTGAAATTTACAATAATAAGTAAATTTAAGGAAAATGGCAGCCTTATTCACCACTTCCAACGGTTTCTATCATCTGACTACACAGTATTTACACGGACATGTGAAGACATCACACAAACATTCTCCCCGGTTCCCATTTTCTTTTATTAATGATCTGGTCTTCTGTGGACTGAAAGTAATGTCCAGGCACAGTAGCTCTCTGGGCCAACAGGAGAAAACTATATAATGTCCACAAGCATCAGCATCACAGTGCAGGGTGATGGACCCCAACTCTCCCAGCATAAGAACTAATGCCCAAACTCCACCCACCAAGGAACATAGCTACACCAGACGCTTGCTTTTCTTTCTCTGCCTGCATTTCACTATCTTGTTTGATATATCTGAATTTTTATTCCTTCTAGCCAAACAATAAAATATCCTTAATGAAAACAAATTACCGAAACCACGGAAAGACTTCCAGGCCACAGGTAAAGAATTCGGACACTTCACTACTCTAAAGCTGGACAAAATGTATATTTTTCTTAGAGCCAATACAAATGCAAATCTCCAATAAGGCCATGTGGAAAATCATTATGTATTGCCTAATAATGCACGAGTATTATCAGCAAAATTTGCAAAAAAAATCATAGGTCCTGACTATAGATACTGGCTCTAGTAAATATTTTTTTGTTCTATTGATTAATCTTTTTAACAGTTGTGTACAGCCCTGCTGGCCCCGAAATGACAATCTAGCATTTGACTAAACACTGGATACATAATGGGTCTGCAAATAAAAAACAAGTTTCTGTTGAAGCATAATGCAGCTAAGAGGCATACTCCATCTCTAAACTTTTGTGAGATAATTATTTGTGAAATGTTCGTCTTGGAAACGCTTGGATTCTGTGATGGAATTATGGTATTAAAGGATATTAAGAACTGTATATTATTCCATACAGTTACACAAAAAAAAATGCTCCTCACTTTTATAAAGGACAATGAATGACAATGCTATGTTTTACTGTACTGCACAACATGCATTCAGCATCCATTCTCTGTTTGGAGGAACAGGTTAAGACAACCTGAAAAAGATGGCTACCGGTAGTTTGACGGTATAATACAGTAGGACTTGTTTTACAAAAATTAACTTCTGTAAAAATCGGCTCACAAAATTGTGAGCACTATTTGCTTTCATTGCTGGGGATCCCAAGCCTCTGCGGAACACACATGGGATGGTTTCCACCGACCATGAAACCAGGACTATTGTGGTGTGCCAGCTCAAAGAAAATACAGCTAAAGACAGTGACACATTAAACCTCCATGTACACTTCAGGTTCCATGTCTCATTACCTCCAGTAAAAATAAAGCCATTCCCAAGCTCCAAAACTGCAGGCTGTCCAGCTAAAGCAGAAAAGGAAAACACAAGGAGCCCTCTTAAATAACTTTAAAGCATTGTCTGCTCTGGGGGATTATTGTGAATCCCAGCTCTGTTCAACAACAATACAGAATCTTCTGTCGTGGCAACGACATCTTCACTTGAAGATGTTTCACCTCTCCAATGAGGGGTAAAATGTCTTCAAGTGAAGAAACTCAAGTCCACTTGCTACAACAAGAAGATTTTGTCAAGAATTCACCATGACCTGGATGACAGAGAACCTCCATAGACCCAATAGATACAAAAGCTGCAGCCTGGAAACTTCCCGCATTATTTTTCTGATACACTACCTAGGCACTGTCAATTCTCTTGAGTGCACATTCAAGCACAGTAGTAAGTGCATATACACACACACACACACACACACACACACACACACACACACACACACACACACACACACACACACACACACACACACACACACACACGTGTGTATATAGATATATATATATATATAATATATATATATATATAGTGTGTGTGTGTATGCATGCTACAATAACCTTTATTCTGTTATGTCACAGATATACCATTTAGTCTTCAGTTGCATACAAAATGTGTGCCCAACCAAGTAACAGACAACATTGGAGAATATATTTGCTATGATGATGATGCTATGTATTTTGAATGTGGGCCAATTGTTAGAGCAATCAATGTGTACATTTTCAAAATTGTGATTGCTCTGGCTTGCTGTTTAATTTACTGTGATACGATGATAAGCTTGCAACTGGCAACCCTTGATTACTTGAAGTTTTTTCAAAGTGCCTCTCATAAACTGAAAAAAAGACATTTGAGCCAGCTACCATATAGTAAGTTACACACTGAAAACAGCAAGTTTTGACAAGTTATGGACTTGGTGATAAGGCAGGCCTGCTAAGTTCTTTCAGTGAATAGTTGAAACCTTTCCCCCACAAAATGACCCCTGCCCCTCCAACATTATTTTGCAAGAGCAAAAACCAGGGAGTAATTCAGTTTCCATCCCACAAGACTGGTATTTTTCCATTTGCTGTAGGTTCAAATGTTTTCTACCCATTTATTTATTGCAGAAAGTTCTCCTATTTTGAGACAAGGATTTTTCTCCTTTTTGATGTGGTGATTAACAGATTTAGAAAGGGTTATTTATTTATTTTTTTATTTTTTTATATCGAGCCAGGAACTTTCTTGGTGTGAGGCGGAAGCCACCATGCGCACTAACCACTGCGCCACCATGCCCTCACAAAAAGTAGCAGAATAAAAACCAAAAACACAACTCAGGACTCACTTGCAGCAGCAAACAAGTTGGCCTTCAGCTTTGCTTTTAGGACAACAACAGACCAGGCCTGCCTGATGTCAAGAAGCAGACTGTTCCTCAAAGTTGGTGCACAAAAAGACCCTCTTGCCAAGTCTTTTTCAGACGTTGGGGACATACAAAAGACTAGAACCCTGGGAGAGCAATGTACATCCAGGCACATGACTTCACCGGGTCAAATAAATAAGATGGTGACAAAATAAAGGGAAAATCAAGCCACATAGTCAACCCATACATTCTCAATAATGTGACTGATCTTTCTACAGCCCACTGGGTTATCTATCTTTGACCTGTAAAAGAGACTGACTCCCAAACCAGTGTTGCTTTTTTTCTTTTATTAAATTAGAGAAATTTCATTTCTCAAAAGAACAGTTTTTTAGCATCAAAATAAGAAATAAAAGTTTATGAAGTAAGATCCTATTTTCCCATGTTATGAGAGACCTGTGAAGTATGAAAATATTACCTGCTTTAAAAAACAATTAATGACTTAGATACAACCTAACTAACCTATCTATGGTTGGATGTGAAACTAATGATATCCCACTTCTCTACATGGCAGGAATATCTTTTAATAATTGCCTTCGAACAGTGAGAACCCCCAACCCTTGCAGTTACATAACAAAAACTGTCAAAGGCCTATAA
Organism: Fistularia tabacaria; assembly: GCA_901007705.1. Lineage (NCBI taxonomy): Eukaryota > Metazoa > Chordata > Actinopteri > Syngnathiformes > Fistulariidae > Fistularia > Fistularia tabacaria. Next base: position 53,820 of record CAAKHD010006452.1, read on the forward strand.
GAACCATGTCAGCCTGTCACATGACAGTAGAAGTGTCTTCAAGAAACTAAACGAAGTGCAGTTGCTGAGATAACGTTTGACAATATTAGACCATGACCTGAATGATTGAGAACCTTCAAATACATTCTTCTAGCCATTGTTTGACGATTTCTCCTCTATGGTCCTGGGGCTGATGACTACAGTAATCAGGAACAACCAAGGTGGCACTGAGACAACTTCAATAAGTTTTTATTTTCAGAGGTGGCAGATGAGCAGTTTCACCCATGTCTTGTCAGTCCTCTGTAATTTGGTCTTTTTATTTTGCCAGACTGACCAATTTATGCCCCATTTTGTCCTTAATACTTGTTAACGCTGCCACGGGGAAATAGGTGGCCAAGCAAATTAGGTGTTTTGCCTTTCTCATCTCATCCTGATGTCCAAAATACTGAAGTTTTCTTTAACACAAAGTCTGCCATGGGTAATCCCAAAAACAGATACACGAAATGTGTCTCTCTCACACACACACACACACACACACACACACACCAGTGCTACTGACAGTTGTTCTTTTCACCACTTGTCAGACACTCATGACTCAGCCTCAGTAAATGCAATCCAATACAAGTTGTATTTAGCAGTGTGACACCAGCGGCAAAGGTTGCTTCTCCAGGCTACAATTATTTTGCCGGAACCTGCTATAATCAAAAATGTGGGATTGCTCGGGTTGCATAAAACGAAAGCCTGTTTAAGCTTAGAAAACAGACAAACACGAAATCAAGTAAACTGCACTTGGTAATGACTAAATAAGGTCTTCACAGAACAACTTGTAAGATTTGAGACCAAACCATTTTAATTGAAGCTCGATTTCAGCATTAAACACCTTCTTTTGTTGTGTGAGTTCATCTCTGTCATTTTAAAATGATGTAGTGCACTACGCTACAATATAAACAATGCTATACTGCAACAACTGACAGCAATGAAAAATATACATACTTTCGTTGAGCACACATTTCCTGTGAACTAATAGAATGAGTGCACCTACGATTAAAAAGAATACTGTACGTGGCAGTAGAATACCTCATCCCAGAGACCCAAAGTATCAGCCTATGCATGATTACAAGGATGTAGGCTTATAACAGCAAACAGCAACTTGAGACTGAGGTTGCACAAAAATGCTCTGAGGCAACATCTCATTGATTAGCATCTTTATTCTATCCTAATTGCTCAGCTGAGGCTCAAACAAGAGCAAACTTAATCACATGGTGGCACATAAAATATATAGTACTCATGACCAAATAAATGCAATTTACAAAATTCACATTTGTCTATAATAATGATATAATAATATTTGTCCAAAATAATGAGCATTCCAAGTAACAACCCCTCCCTTAGGATGCTAAGCTAAAAGCCATACTTAAAAAGCTAATGTTGGACAATGCACTGAATAGCACTTAAATTCAACTTTTGTCTTCTTTTGAGCTAAATGAAACATCTTAAGTAATAATTCTTTAATATGCTAAATGACCTAGTGCGACCTAACCTGGAAAAATGATGTGTTTGTGTGTTCGAGAGAAAGACAGAGGAAAAGAAAGGTTAGCTTAACCACTTGTAGGGTAGATGTTTAAATAATAGTATGTCAAAATGAAAAAACAACAATGCTACCACTTTCTCAGTATCATCTGTTGAGCATTTACCCTGTGATGATTAAACACGTACTTGCACAATTCTGTCTGTCCTACCTTTATATGCCACTGTATTTTACAAATGGAAAATACTTTTATGGAGGTCACTGTTATAAGAATTCTGATATTAACTTTGTATATATGTCTCAGTTCCTTTTAGTTGTTGATAATGCCTGTATATTAATTGTATAAATACAGAGATAAAGATTAGAGCTCTAAATGACTTCTGCACACTCATTAGTGCATAAGTCCGAGCAGCTGACACAGCTTCCCCAGTATAAGTGCTGAGTAGATGGAGTAGAAGTGTACTGCATTATCAGAGAGGGATTACAAATACAAGAGATACATATAAACCATCTTAGTTGTCTAATTTAAACATGAAAAACACATACAGTATGCAACAGAAATGTATTCTATTGAAGTAAATGAAACAATTTTAAAAGCCATATAATTACTACTTTGCATTGAATACTTAATGTTAATTGGTAAAGTTATATTTCTATTTCTTCAAATATGATACGTCTATCACAGCATACTAGCATGTCCAACACACTTTGTTTCCCTTGCTTTTTTCAAGTATTGTTCTTGAATTTTTGGAGTGTTGTCAAAGACAGATATAAGGAAGACAAATGTTGATGAGCTTCCATGAATGTACCTGAGAGACCTGGGAGAGCCATACAGAGGACAGCTAGTTTGCCCACATTGAAATCTTTTATAAGTATTAGTGATGTCACCAGTACCACTTCCCGGGAGGGCCTCAGGGTGGGTGAGGGGGTGGGAAAAACGTGGAGATCAGCAAACTCTCTGACAAAGAGCTAACAGCACACTACACTGACCCATCGGCCCATCCCCAATAGATGTCAGATGTACACTCCAACCAAAGCAAACTGATGAACAACAAAATGCACTGGACTCCACAGCCAGGTACAACAGCAAGGAAAAGATATCGGTCATCCCCTGACAGCATCAAACACATACTGACAACAATCAGGAATAATGTAATAATTTTTATCTAAAACTGAAAAACACACCAAAACAGCTACAGTGTGAAGAAAACAAGTGTCATCACAGATTAGGTAAAGTTAAACTTCAACACAAGCAGCTTGGATAGCCTCAAAACTGCCTTCATTCTGTTTCGCATGAAGATAATGATCTGCATCAGGCTCAGCTGCAATAAGTAAGTCATTTATGACACACTGGTTAAAGCCAACAGACAAACAAACTCACTCTTACACGAGCAAACTATTACATTTATCATATCCTATCAAAGCAAATGTGTACAGAGAACTACCCTTGCATAACTTATACTTTTGCACTTGGTCATATTGAAGAAATCTTTTAGCATAGTGAGAAAGATGGCTATCCCATAGCTGGATGCAATTAGCAAAGACACCATCAATGTGATGTGAAGCTGACAAATCATTTACAATATGTAAGTCATGTTAATATTTCGGTTCAACTGCATCAATAAATGTGAGTAAGGGTGGAGTGTGCATTAATGTTTTGCTCAACTCCATCGATGATCCAAAGGTGTGCATTAAATAGCAAAAAATATTTTGTCCTAGAATTTCGGAGTCTGAAACAAAGTATTTTGGAGTAATGGTTCCCAAACTGATGCAAAAAAAAAAGGAAAAAGATTTTATTTTGACTTAGCTTTTATTTATTTCAAGATATATGTTGAGTGCATCAAACCGTGGATATTCATCCTTTGACCCCTCCTGTATGTTATACGCCTCTGATACGTATCTGATTTATCTGCTTTTGAAGCTGCAAATTGCCAATAAAATACAGGTTAGCTGAGGTGACTGAGGACTTTCACAGCCAACTGATTAAGGCCACCACTGACATCATAGAAACTGAACTTGTGTAAGCAATAATAATATAGCACTAGAGTTGGTTCCAGCTACTGTTGTAATCACTGCAGTGGGGGAGGGGGTCATTTGGGCTGGGCCTGAAACTGTAGCTTGTTTCCTAGCCATGACAACTCAAAACCCAACCTATGTGATAGAGATTTTCTTTTCAGCTCAACCACAGTTGCCTGTGATGCCTGTTTGCCTCATATTTGAGCCAAAGCACATTTGACTGAGAGGGGAGAAACCTCTGTATTTTCCATCATCAAAACTGTGGCAGAATTGGATCTTGTGATGATAAAAAGAATACTGACTGCAAACAACATTCACCGCACTGAATCAAATTGGAGGGAAAAAAAAAACACTACCTCTTCCTGGATGAATAACTCAATATCTGTAATGTTTACTGAACAGCAACTGCAGCCATGACACAGACAGTCTTGACAGCAGTGTCCGAGCTATGAAGTTAAGCTCACTGATGTCTGGGATAAGGTGATTACTTGACGGAACTCAGGTTTTGTCTAAATCCAGAGATTGTTTTAATAGGTGTAAAAGAGGGTTAGCTTTGAAGGCTTAAAGGTAACATTGATACTCAAAGGTCCACAGGGATCACAGATGACTGGTCCCATTCCAGTAAACGGTGGCCTTCTCACTCTTTGGACAAGTTGTACTCTACTGTCTGCAGAGAACTCCATTACCCATGCTGAGATCAGCAGAGTTTCCATCAAGATCGGATAACCCTCCTTGGTAATTAGATTGTATAACAGTTATTAACTAGCGCACAGCTAAGAATGCACATTACTTGTAAAAACGTCAAAATCAGCATGACAGTTGGGCTTTATGGTAATAAACACATTTAACCTTAACAAGCTTGCAAATGCTCTATTGAATTTCTTCAGTGAACCCGCGGCACTTAAAAATGTATGCATAATAAAGAGGAAAGGTTGTGTTACCGTACCTGTCAGTGAAGCTGGACTGTGTGTCACTCATTGGGCTTCCGGTTCTAAATTTGCAGCAATTTATATCCGATTAACATTTTCCAGAGCGTGATGAGGCGATTTCGTGTTGCGTCCTTCTCTGGTTTCCGTCTATAGAAGCCAAGGATTTTGAGAATTATATTTGAGAATAAATGAATTGCCGACACGTGTAAATCACCAGAGGTGGTGGTGTTGGGGGGGGGGGGTATTTTTAAGCAATGTCAAAACCAATAACCCCCTGTCAATTGTGAATGACAGCAAAAATTCTCATTGTGCAGACCTTTAAAGAATATTTGGGGCCTCTGTCGTGGTAGCCGTCCAGCCTGCTTGTATCCGACCCCGGTTATAAACAATGCCACTGATTCAGCCGGCACAAGTTGTCGTGCATGTATGAACTCCTTGTCTGAATCCTTTGCTTTCACATCCCAATATGCTTTTCCGCCGATATTAAAAAAAACGTGTGCGCACACAATCGGTATTCCAACGTAACAAACGTCGTGGCTCTGCGATGTAGTCCCGTCTGCAACCACCCGTGTTCGGCTTGGTAGCCCCCCCGGTGGCTTCTAAATGATCGTTGAAGATGCTGGAAATTCCTCCAGTCCCATTTGGTGTGTGTGTGTCCCTCCTGCACCGAAAAAGAAACGCCTGTCTGCGGCAGTGTGAACGATTCTCCCGTGACCACGAGAGTCGTTCGATATGGAGTTTTGACGACCCGTGCTACAAATTAGCAAAAAAAAAAAAAAAACACACACCGCAGGCTAATGTTATACCGGGGAAACGTTCAAAACCAACACTGGCTCGGTGGACGATTTAAAATAAAAAAAAAAACACATTGGTTTTAACTAATCTTTCCTCACGGTTAGTTTAGCTTGCGTTGGATGTTCCGGGCTCCCTGCTTGCTAAACAGATGAGCTCTTTCAGAAGAAGGGGGGGGAAAAAAAACTTTGCTTCGTGGGCTCCTGTTTCGAGTGCAAACTAAGCAAACTCCCGTATACGACAATAAGCCAGCCGACGACCGAAAAATATATATACACCGCATAAATGTCGATTGGCTTGGGGATTCGTCTCAGTGTTGTGTCCTCGATAGAGTCTCCTTGAGGAAAGAAAAAAATCCAGTGAAGTCGGTTAGCACAGCGCAGCGTTCCTTGACTCCATGTTTCCAGATATCAGTCGTTTCTCGGGCAGAATTCCCGTGGATGGAAAAGCAGGCTAGCTCGGCTATGCGGCCAGCTAACGGGACAAAGTAACAACCCGTTATCTGTAAACACAAAAATAAAAAAAACAAATACGAATAAAAAATCTGACGCGCTTCAAACTTCTCGAGGACGTCAAACGCAGATTTTTCCACGCGAAGGGCGTAATTTGTGCGAGGACATAACTTTTCTGAAAGCTACCGAAAGATTCCCACTTTTGTGCCGCTAGCAACGCCCTAGCCAGCTAGCTTTCAGTACAACAGCCGCTTCCACTAACCACTTCCGCCGTGAGAGGGGAAAACTCATTATGTTTCAGAGCCGAATAGCAGCAGGGGCTGCTAAATAGCACACACTATAGCATTCCTACATTCACTCTAATAAAAAAATAAATCAATTAGTATATACAGACTTGCCACGACCCGTTGAATACATGTTGGGGATCTTTCAGGTTATTACAATAAACAAAAAATGAAGGTCTAAAACAAAATAGAAACGTTTTAAACTTCGACCTGCAAGTCAGTCACGATGGTGAATCAATGGAGAGAGAAACTTCGTTTGCACCAGTTATAGCATATATTTGTGCATTTTAAACAAGAAATGTGTAAGTTTTGACAAATACACTAATTGCTTTTCATACACTTTTTCCAGGCTAATCTGACTAAATTCGAATGGAGTCATTGTTGTCTCTTTCAAAGACATTTCTGGTGTTGCACGGAAAAGAACAACTTTTGATTAAATAATAATAAAATTATAATTAGGTTATTTTATTTCATTTTTATTATTATTGTTGGTGTGGTTGTTGTCATTGTTTTGCTGGCTCTAATTTTTTCAAACGTTTAAAACACCTTGGGTTTTTCATTTCCATGGCAGAGAAGTCACTAAATCTTTCCACAGACGATGCCCTACATTTCAGCTGCTTCACATATTCAAGATTCATTTTTACTTATTTATCTTTATTCCAAATAAGCAATTCACGTTTGTAATCTCTATATTCAAGCTCAGTCTTTGGTCTTTGAATGGGATATTCTTATTTTTCATATTCAGTTTCCTCTGTCCAACAACAAGACATACATTTTGAAGAAAAAACAAATTTGCAAGTGCATTCACGCACTTGGTAACCAAGATTAATGTTAGGTACAGTTATTGTCAATTGATCCTGTCGTCGCCCATGAATAACTTCGCATTGGCACATCATTCTTCATACCAAATAATTAGGAAAATACATTTAACATTGAACAAGCCCATTACTAAAAAGAGAAGAAGGAAAAAAAATCAATTTTAATGAGATGTGGATGATGCTGGCCAGTGAAAAGCTCAGGATTTCCGGCACTATAATAAACCCGTCTGAATCCTATTGACCTTACAATATTTAATGAGTATATAGACATCATAAATATTACTATTAGCCCTTGTTCTAAATTGAGTGTGGATCGTGCCACATGATTTTCCTTTATTCGCTGTATATTGGAGGCACATGGAATTGTTTTTCAGGGAATTTATTCCACACAGTATATTGAGCCCTGTGTGTTACCTAAAATTTTGTTTTATTCATTTATTTATTTATCTATCTATCTATCTTTATCTTTATTCATCTATTTTTTATCTGATTCATAATTAAATCCTACACACAGACAACTAATGGATATTAGCTGTGAAATGACAGGCTTCAGATTCCTCATATGACATTGATAGAGTCCCACCTTGTGGACATAAGAGGTAAAACACAAGTTTGAAAGGTTGCTAAATTGATGATTGTATTTACTGCATGACCTTGGATAAGTTGGTATATATAGTATAATAACAATTTTACAAAGATCACCACAGATACTCATCTTCCTTAATCTAACTAACTCCTCTGTGTCCTCTTCTCTCACACTAACTACCTTCATGTTGTCTTTGACCTCATCCATAAATGGTTCAAAGATGTACAGAAATCAGGAAAGTTAGAAGTAGAAATGATTCTTCATTACCTAAGTACTGGTGTTTTTATATTTAATGTTGTTGGGTTTAAATGACAGAACAACACACAAAAAAGGGCAGTACATTCAGCAGCTAAGGCACACGCGAGTTCTGTTTTTGCTGTTCTTGTCACATGTTGAAAAAGGTGATGCTTACGCGACTCAATAGCTGAAGCCGAGGTTTTCGACGTGGGATGAAGGCAGCACATCACACAGACATTAATGCACTATCTATGACTGGGGAGACGTAGATGTTACATTTATATGCACGAAAAAAAAAATACAGGACATGTAAGACAATACACGCAAAATATGAGCACAGCAGTGGTCTGGCTACACTGGGGTTTGGTTGAACTCTAGCAATGTGCTGCATCATACTTCGCCTTCCATCATCCAATGTTACCTTTCGTGTCTTGACAGTTTGACTGAGATAAATATCACATTAAAGAGTATATAAAATAAATTACACAATGACACATAAAATATTAAAATTGCTGTTCACCCCACTTAGATAAAACCATTTTCAAATTCCTGTTATTTAAATCGGATAATAAAATATCCTTTACTTTTTGTCTTCAATGTCAGTTTACAATCCCAAAACTGGATGACCTTTTTCCTTATAAAGGTAACACAAAAGACATGAAACATTAGGTATAACTCTGTGTTTCACAGAGCACAACAATTGAACAGTCATAAAGTATATATCCTTGAATACAGAACTGCAAGTTTCAGCCTTTCACCTGTGTCTGAAGACAAAATAGCCCTAATGGTCACTGAAATTGAAATCACTGATAAAAGGCAAATGTAAAATTGAAATATCTTACAATTTTGTCACTTGAAAGCTTACTGCTACGAATGTAGATAATTTTGTCTGACAACTAACTCGAAGGTTTGGCCGTTTCTTTTACACTTGGCACACTAACAGCGAATCGCCCATGAAAAGCGACACTTCACAAGATGCAAATATGACAAGTGTATAGAGTCTGATCCATTTCAAAGAGAGGTCTGTGTAATTGTGAGGTCTACACTTTTCATGAATAGACAACGTGATATGTGGAAAATTGAGGACTGGCCTGTGTAGAACTTCCATCAACATACAAAAGCCGAGAGTATTGACTTCAAATGATTTAAAAACATTAGTGAAATCATTTCCTTTATCTCCCTGAGAAGAGCTTTTAAACGTCTGCTCTATTCTCATGCACTGAAGAGTTTGTACTATGATACATATAAACTCACAAAGTCTTTACATTTTATTAAAGGTCTTTTTAAATAGCAAGCTTCTCTTTTGAGTGGGACTGAGCAAGACGTGGTTCACTGCCGGTCAGATCAACATTTCTTTTCATGTTAATTGAAAGTGCCTAGGCTTTCAGTGTGTCGTTTGACCTGCCATGCAATTACCATCGTTTTATGCATGTTTTTAGCCTATGTGCCCGGGTGGTATATTTCATTGAAGTCATATGATGCGGAAAATGATTCCAAGTTATCAGTTTTTGTATCAAAATTTTATGTTCTATGCATTTCTTTCCTGTGTGATTCCAGTGTGCAAAAAACATGGAATGTTACTTTTACAGTTACTTTTAAAGTACACAGAACCCATTCAGTCCATCTTTCCCTCATGCCCATTGGCTGCTATCATATCTTGCTGGTCTCTGTGTTGTTTGTGCCAACGCTTGCTCTTCCGAATGGTGAATCGAACAATGTCCACCATAAACACCCACGATAAAGCATACATGGCCACTCCCCCACACTTGATAAAGAATCTGGGTCTTGGGGAGATGAGTTCACAGTACAGCATTGTGCTTCCCACAAAGATTCGCATCACCACAAACAGCAGCACAAACAGAACATCCACAACGTCCCCCAGCAAGGTCCCGTAGTGTCCTGTCTGTTTGAGGAACCAGCGTGTTTGCAGGAGGGGGTTGGTGATTTCACTGCCAAAAAGCACCGCACAAGACTCAATGCCCGACTCCCCCAACCACAGGGTCAACAGGATTCCCAGGATGCTCATGGTGTGGTGGGCAAGCATAACAGGTCCTTCGGTACGAAAGTACACGCACCAGCCCATATCAAAAATGAAGTAGCACAGGCTCAGCATCATGGCACTTATTTGCAGAGGGGTGTTCTTGGTGCCTAACATCCAGAAACAGACAAGAATCAGTCAGCCACTTCATTTCTAACCATGAGGGAATGTTATAATGCAAAAAAAGAGTAATAAATACATATTTTGGAACTTGGTACACTATTAAGACAGAAAAATCAAATTATTTTGCTACTGCTATCAATGAGAGTCATATATCGTGAAACATTATGATACTATTTCATAAACACAGAGAAAGCTGAAGAGGTAAAAACTCAACTGATTATGGAAGTTGACACTACCAACTGAAATATAAATCATCACCTACAGCTTATGACAAAATGGGTGTGTGTGTGTGTGTGTGTGTGTGTGTGTGTGTGTGTGTGTGTGTGTGTGTGTGTGTGTGCGCGCGTGTGTGTGTTTTCTGGAAACTGGTAGATAAATGTCAAACTGACAGCTCCATTGTTAATAAGGAAAACATAATTGGCAGATATAATGCTTGCGCCAACATTCCTAATTGACAGCTATTCTTGGATTTAAACTATTTTAATACTTTAACGAAACAGCATTCATGATGTAACAACGGGAATCACTGATACTCAAGTCGCATTTATCTTTATCTTCGAAGGAGGACTGTCCTACCTGGATGAGTGAAAGGCCAAGGTCCATCCACATAGCCTATGTATGCTGTGATGCAGACCGCCAGGATACCGTGCACAAGGGTTACAAGGCGACAGTTCCACTCATAACTCCGGCACCCGTTGAGGTTACACAGGATGAAGTAGAGGGAAACCCACCCGGACAAGCACAAGAGTCCGCATACCACGAGCATCTTCTCCTCCTCTGAAGAAAAAAAAAAGCATTAAGAAAATAAAACTGTATGTCAACAGATGTAAGCATGACTTTAGAATCAAATTAAACAAAAAAAAAACTTCAGCAGTCACATCTCGCTGTCACATCTCGCTGTGTAATATCACTTACAGTAGAGCGAGACAGCATTACCATCCAAAGACTTGCACTGTGAAATTCTTTGTAGCCGAACAACAATTAGTCTTTGCTTGAACTATAATAGCACTACAGTTGGCTGCTGGAGCGTCTGGTGGGGTGAGGGGGACGTCTCTTCCCCTTGCTGTGACGTTCGTACGAAGAGGTGAGACCATACCCACCCTCGCTGGACTGCAGCGACGAGGAACTCTGGCTTCTTGCGGACTTCGAGCAGCATTCGAAACTAGATGAGAGGTCACAGGGTACTCCGCCCCCGGACTGTCCACAAGGAAGGCGGAGGCTTTGTAAAGAGTTATCAAAAGTCATCCTATTACATCACAGTGTTTGAAATACCATTTGATTTTGAAAGTTTTCTCTTGTCACTGAAAAAGCACCTAATTTTAACCATACCAGTGAAAATTTAGCTTGCATTATTTGATACACTGTCTTCTAATTATGGGAAAGAAAAGCTGTAATAATGCCTCTATTCAAATATTAGGAACATAATGTTCTTTATTCACATGAATATTCCCCTGCAAGTTGTTTGGATATTGTTCCTTGGGTATACTTATGGTTTTACTGAGAGCTCCTTGAATAGGATTTAGTCCTGTTCAAACAGTTCCACCCAAATTAAATATTTCCTTTGAAATCTTGTTGCTATTTGGTGAATATATGTATCCAACAGTGTGTGAGTTGGTGGTGGAAAGCAGTCCAATAGTCATTACTAGATGTATTCATTCATAGAATAAAATAAAAACATTTAAAAAGTCTGTTTTCACCAATACACTGCCAAGTTTTGGATCATTACCCCTCTCTTACTACACATACTGGGACGCAAGTAAAAAGTCATAAATAGGGAGGATCCGAGTGTAATTTTTTTTCTTGGAATCTAACCGATAATAAAAACTAAAAATAGCGCTACCGATGGGGAGAAGATTGTGAAACTACACCGATGTTTGGAAACTGGAGGAAAGAACTGGAGTGAAACTGCAACATGGTGATGCTGTCACAATCTCAACTCCGCGGTTAGCTGCTAACCGGTAGCATGCTAACAAAGCGCTCCCCCTTGACAGACTTCCAACGACCATCCTGATGTCGAAGTGACAAGTATACCTCTGCGTCGATGCGGCACATGTGGCCGTGACTTGCTTTCACGCCTCGGACACACGGCGTCCGACCTGGATGTTTCTCCAAGAGAAGCCCGATGTTTTGTTTGCAGATACACTCCCTCTTGTCTCCGATTGCGCTCCACCGGTGGCAGTCTGCCGAGGCGCCCTCAGCATCCATGAATCCCCCCCACCCCCCTTCACGTATTTATTCGAGGAAAGTTGGCATTCTAAGCATGTGCTTCGCCTGGATTATCCTACATTGCATTTTTGGCCTTACATATCAGACGGGAACGTGTGGGCGAAAAAAAAAAAAACACGCTATCTTTCTTGATGCCTGCCAAGTGCAATAAGAACAGCTGGAACACTGCGTCCTTCGCGGCAGGTGGTGACACCTAGCGGTGGAAGGTAGGTATTGCAACGGAAAGGGAGTCAACACTGCAAGCTTGCTGGTGTATACGCAGTGCAAAAACAAATTTATTGAAACAATTAAATGTACAACACAACTCTGAAAAGGTACATTGTCTAAATGCTTCATTTTTATCCTTTAAGGGACTTTTACGTCGTAGCACGTAGAATTCTTTCATAGAAAATAAAAGTTTGACAACTGCATCTATAATTACAAAGCAAAAAATTGGGAATTATTAAGGCACTTGTTCGCTAGAAAAGGGAATAACGAGAAATGGCCATAAGTAGAAATCCTTTCACTCATTTGGTTCTTAAGTTAGCAGAACGTACCAAAGACAACATGACGTTTTGATGTGGCGTTAATGACAGAAGATGCCAGTAAGGTGAACTAAAATGAACTTAACGCGCTGAAAAAAAATATATATATATTGGTCCTATGCCTTAATGAAGTGGTCCTTGACATATATAGTATAGTTAGCCTGGGATATGAGTATCTTAAATCCAGTATCCAGAATCATGCCACCGAATATGCATGAAATGATGAAAGTAGAGGGCAAATTTAAAAAAATGACCAGAAGGTGGCAGTGTAGATCATCCAAAATGGTCACGTACCAGTGTGACGCCTAAACAAGTACAAACAAGTCCAAGCAAAATCCTGGATCGCCCCTCTGTAATCTGTAGCCTTCCACTTTTTCTTGTTTTACTTGGTTCATTTGGCACATTATGTCAGATTAAGAATGTAAGTGTTGGAAATAAATTGTTTGCCATGGAACTGCTCTAGGGTGGCATGTGCTGCAGTGGTTAGCGCTTCTGCCTCACGGCGCAAAGGCTTCCTCCCAAAGTCCAAAACCATGCATAAGGTTAATTAGAAAAAAATGGGAAAATTACCCTTGTGTGGGAATCAGAGAGGGAACGGTTGTTTGGTTGGTTCTGTATTTTGACCTGCAATTGACCGATGACTAGTCAAGGGTGAACACCGCCTCTCGCCCAATGACAGCTGGGACAGGCTCCAGCATCCCCCGCGACCCTAAGTGTAGGATAAGCGGTAGATAATAGATAGATGGAACTGCTCTATCAAAAAAGAATAACAATACCAGTTCATCCACATTGTATAAGGTCACAAAAAAAACAAGAAATAAAATGAAATCATGGTATTAAGATGAGAATAGATATGACATTCAAATTCGAAGTCTCTCCAATTGAGCTTGAATACTTCTTGTGATGAGGAGCTGCGATTTGGGAATGTGGTATTAAACAGTTTATTTAATGCAAAAAGTAAAGAAAACTCCAAGAATCTCATGAGGTTATTTGTACAAAAAAAGATACAAAAATAGTCATCCATAATTTCACGTTGCAACCACAATAAATAAAGCTGGCACTGGAGATGCATTTTTTTTTTTTTAAATTAGCCAGCAACATTTCTTTGAACAATGAGACAGAAATGCCTGCCGTCCAAAATTGCCTTCAATAGAATCAAAGAGTGAGATTGCAGGATCAAACACGGGCCGTTGTTGCTCAGCTGGTTTGTTGGCTCTAGGCTGTTGCTTTCATCAAAAGGTCACCGTTGTCGGCCTGTCATTTGTCCTGATAATTTCTCCCGCTGAAGGCACAAAAATGACAGCCCTGTGGCAGCATCACATTATTAGACAGTTATATGCCATTTTCCCAGAGACAGCTTATAGTTGGCGGCTCCTCTTGCGACATTGTGCTGTATCTCTCTTTCTCCTAGCACAAAGGTTTTTGTTCTCATTTGGAACCTGGATTTTTTTTCAGTTTGAACATCTGGAGCTCACCACTACCCCCCACCTGAGACCGCTTCACTTAACATTATATAAACTGTGGCCCAGTTTTACTGTGTTTACTTTGAGTAGCATGGGTGGAGCAGCGTTGGCCTGGTTGGGGAAAATGTATTTCGTCCGTAACAAAATGTTAGGTCTCCTCGTCCCATAAACAAAGCTGTTTTTGGGGAACGTAGTAGGTAAAATGGTAGCCCTTGCTGCAGCTCTTTATGCCGCACTTGTAGGTGGAGCCTTTGCCTGTAGTGTCCCGGCTGCGGCAGTACTTCAGCAGACACGGATACCACTCCAGACGCAAGCTGTATGTGCAGAGACACGGCTGCCACAAGTCCTTAGTAGAGTGACAGACGTGAATACTCGGCACGTCCGTTGTTTGAGGCAGGACCTCGAATATGGAGCCATCCACACCTACAACAAAGAAAAGAGGGGTCTTATTATCAGAGCTCGTCGTTTGAAAAACAAAAGAGAGATACAGTATCCACGGTTGCACGGGGCATTCAAATTTCAACCGATTACAAATTGTAATGAACTGAAACGGGATCACAAAAAGGCTAAAAAGAGGGGAGATGGTGCAGTAAAAGGGCAGCTTTGTTATGCAAAGGAGACGCTGCAGTGATGGCCTGCACAGATAATGGCATAGAACCGTGACCATCAACATTGTTTCCTTCTGAGTGGCGCTGTAAAGGAACAGTAGCGCCGTCATATCGATTCTCCCCACCCGGGACAATTTCGACTTCATTTCAAGTCGAGAAAACTCGCGATCTCCTCGACGCTGAGACACATTTGATTTCATGATGTCGTGATGCAACATGTTCATCCGAGTATTTAGAGATGTTTTTCTTAAAGGTTTTTTGACCTGTCAGAAGTAGATTTACCAGTACATGCCGCCAATTTCTCAGCTGAGTCAACCAGCTGGGATCAGTTCGAAATCTTTTTGTGGCAACTGAACGTGAATTTCTCGTGTTCTGTTCGGTCGTCGAGGTTCCGACTACATTAGAATTATTTGCTTATACCATTGTTCAAGACATGTTTTTGATTGAGGAGAAAAAAAAACAAAGGGCTGATCTATTGTTTGGAACGAATGTCTCACGCTAAAGCCATCAGGAGGCAGCTTTCAGTATCAGTTTTGATAACGACAAAGTCAGATTTGAGTTGGCGCTAACCTCTATCATGCCGTTTTGAGGAAGTATTACGAGTTATGGTGTTATCCTAAAACAAATAGGGCAAAGGCAAGGGACAAAACAGTAACTGTGCAAAACATGTGGGTGGTGATACTGCGATACCTCTAGTTTTACAAAGATGTCCCTTATTCAAGGAGAGAGAGAGAGAATGAGAGAGAGAGAGAGAGAGAGAGAGAGAGCGAGAGAGAGAGACGCCGTTTCTCCAAGCAGTCCCGAAAGGTTTGGTGAAACATTTGAGATATCGTTCTTATAAAGCAAACTGCACTGTTTTGTTCGTTGAAATTACGAAACAATGTTATCAGAGTAGAATAAATGGAGGGGTTTCTTTTTTTAAATTCCAATAAGACTACCATGGCAAAGTGTTCATTTGAATGAAAATATGGAGGATTATGTCTTAACAGCCAGCCCACCTCTTTATCTTCAATGGATTACAGAAACAGAAGGTTGGGTGCATTTGGCATTACCGAGGGTCGACCTTTAAATGCGTCTGTGTTACAAGTGACACCAGAAAATCTTTTGGAAATGGAAAGAGACAAGGTGTCGAAAAATCCAGCCTCAAACTATAAACTATAACTGAGAGGAAAGAACGCTCTGTGCGACATAGACCAGAAACGGGAGTGTTGAGGTGATAACGAGTGGTCGGTGAGAATGAGGGAGAAAGGGAAGAGGGAGAAAGCAAAATGGGGGTGGGGCTGGGAGACAGAGAGTAAGTGAGATATTCTGGAACTGATTGGACACAAAGCGCGTCTGTTCTGATGAACATCGTAAAAGAGAACCAAGTGAGCACCAACCTTTGGCCAGCCAGTGTTTGACATCAGCCTCTCTTGTGTAAATGGCCTCCCGAGCTTCGCTACACATGTTGTGGATGTGCGAGCTGAGCTGCCAGGCCTGACTCAGATTGACCGACGCGCTCATGGTCAGCTGCTCCAGCCCCCTCCGCTCTTCCGCCAGCCGGATTGCGTGAGGATTTTTCTGGAGGATGAACGTGTAGGTTATATCAGAAACTTTGAGACAAAAGAACAAAACCACAGATCATAGTGTTTGTCACCCAACAAATGAATGCCGCAGCTGTGTTTCGATCTGCCGAGTGCGTACCTGTCTGAGACGAGCCATGGACTCGCTCGGAATGATCTCATTGCGGTTGAGGCGAGAGATGAAGCACAAGGCCTGGTATTGGTTCTGTCCTCTCTCCAGCTCGCCCAGGATTAGTGCTCGGAATATCTTCACATCCTGCAAGGGACGAGAGATGGCTGGCTGAATGAATAAACAGATGACTTCCAGAAGAGGCTGAAGTGGCGCGTGAAGCCGTGCTAAAATGTTCTACTGTCTGTACATGCGAACTCGTACAGCGCAAACTTCATTTTGCCCCTTACGATTAAACTTTTCCATTTACTCAAAGTAATTTAATATATGGACTTAAGCGATGTCCAAACAACTGTCTGGCAAAGTAAATTATACTCACTGTGCTGAAAGAACCACATCTGATAGTTTATTTATATTTTGCAAGCCTGTGCAGTATTAGTGCGCTGTTTTATCTCTCAAAGGAGGCTGAGGTCTGAAAGGGATCATCGAAATTTCTTATAAGTGGTATCGAAACACATTTTCTCGTGTTAATTTATGTGAGACTGCAGAAGTTGAATGATGATAGTGGAGAGTTTACCAAGAAAACATGTTGGTGTTGGCAAGTACGTGAGAGATCTGGCACCAAACCCAAGGCCATAAAGAGTTCTGTGAGTAGACCAGCAAAGCATGATGGGAAGCTCCAACAGACCTGTCTCCTTATTCATCTGACGCGACCCCGAGTCCACCCCCTTTCCACTTTAAGCTCTAGTCCCGAATGCCCCTCCTCCACTTTTCACACTCCCATCAGAGGCAAACAGGCTCCAGAGGAGACGTTTCAAGGATCTCACTCCCCCTGCAGAGGGGACTGGAACGATAAACAGACCACAGATAACTCATTGAGCTCTCTTGAAACTCGCTGGAGCTCCTGCCAGAATGAAATAACTGTACACAGGACCGAGAGCAACACAGCTTGTCTCGGAAGCTCCGCAGCTCTTCATAGTCCCCAGTCGGCGATCACTGGTTCCTCATTGTGAGAACCACTTTTGTCTCTGAAAGGAGTTTCTGGCAGAGACACAATACAAGCATGGGTATTCCGGCACACAATTGTGGGATACCATGACCTTTGGAGAGCAAATTACTGAGCAAATATTGATTTGTGGCCCTCGTGTGATATTAACCTCACGCATCTCTACAAGCTGCTTGAAGCCAAATGAAAAGATGGATTTTCAGGGAAAATTGAGGCAAAAGGGAGTCAAAAATAAGTATCTCAGATGTTCCCATAACATGATAATGATCCTGCATTGATTTTTATCATTTGTTTTTTTAGAGTTAGAATGAAGCCTGAATGATTTAAGAGCCCTCGAGAACAGACGAGGCACCGGTGGAGCAGTAAACAGAATGAGATAATAAGTAGACGGTACAAAGCCAACAGAGAAACAGGCTAAAGTACCATTTGCCTTAAAGTGCGGGGAGACTCAGAGGCCACTACTTCAAGACCTCCCATATTGCAGACACATGGCGCTGGGCAAGGACACTGTGTGTGTGTGTGTGTGTGTGTGTGTGTGTGTGTGTGTGTGTGTGTGTGTGTGTGTGTATACACACACACGTATACGCAGAGAAAGACGGAGAAGGGGTAAGACATTCATGTCAGCCACATGGATTTGCCCCGGGGTCCTTCGGATAATTACAGAGAGGAGAGCGGCTCCACCAACCCCGGCTTCTTCGTAGACCGCGCCATGCTTAAGTGGAGACACTTAGCTCTCCTCCTCCTCTTTTTCATTATGTGTCCAGATTAATGATTATCTCCTGGTACTGTCCGGAGTCTGGATTCCAGCCAAAAGGTCGAGAAGAGGGTAACGCTTCCGATGTAACTTCTCAAAGTAATGTCATCTGTGGACCACTGTTCATGTTAAAAGGTCTGATATGACCTTTTGGCCTTTGACTAGGGGAAAGATTTAAAAGGGATTCTGAATGATACATCAAACGGTCGCTGTCAGATTTCTCGGGAATGTCTAGACCGGCACCTTTTTGGTTTCACATTTCAAACATTTATACCAAAATAGGCACATTTCCAGCTAATTATGAATGGACTGAGGTTACTGGCGGACTTAAATCAGTAATAATAACTGTCTATTTCTCAGCCATTGAGGTGCAGCAGAAATGATAATCAGCGAGGCTTTCAAAAGCAAACAGTGACATCATGGCCACTGTGAATACTCAGACAGCGGTGGCTCATGTCTGCTCGCCTAAAGATTCAGTTTGAAGATAAATGGAAATTATATGTAAAAGAAAACAATGGGGAGTTTAAGGAGTATGAGGACTTTAACAACAGTTAGCCATTATAAAAAAAAAAAATTGGCATTAGGCCTAGCCAGCTATCAACATTTATTAAATGAGTCATTCACAACCTACACCCGACTTTATCTCCATTATGTCTTAATATGGTTGATAATTTCCTAAATGCATGGGTTAAAGAAATGCTCCCTTTGAGAAATATTATGTAATGTTCTGACTTTCGACTTTAATCGGTCAAAGCAAAGCTGGTGACATGGATGATGCAAGTACCACTACCGAGCAAGCAAAAGGGTCAAAACAAACGCAGCTTCTATGCTGTTGAACGCAGCTCGGTTCACATGAGTATGAAATTAAGCAAGAGGAAGCAAAATAATACCGCAGCTGTTGACAATTCTAAAAGTGTGCAAGACAAGCACAGGCGCGATCTGTATCTCATCGATTCACTTAATAGAATTCCTCACTTATCATGTAGCTTTTGACAAAAAACAGACTTGACTTCTTATCAAGGCCTTTGTTACATGAATTTAGAGAGCAAGATGTGGCTACATATCTGGAATAGGAAGGGTTGAAATCGGTAAAATATCCTGATTATTTCAAAGTTCTGATCATGAAACCTAATGTAAAAAATAACTCTTATGTTGCAAAGGATTAAGTCAAATATAGAAAAGGGCCAAGCTCATGCTGAATTATAATGGTGCAGCAGTTTTATTTCGCTTTTGCAACACAGGTATGGGTTTAAAAAAATAAATAAAAATGCCCTGTCCTCAAATAATAAGAATACTTCATCGTGGCTGCATTCCAGTTTAGACATATTATACACCCGAGAGACCAAAAGCAAACTGACTTCTAATTCATTTTAGGCACATTGTGGTCAATTATACTTAATGCGCTTGAATATCAAACCTCGATCTTTTGACTTTCCAAAATCTCCATGGTGAAATGCAGCCTGAAGTCAGGAACATGAGTCACTCCCCAAAACTGCATTACCCCCAGACTTAAATGAAATTGAAGGTTTGCAGACCAACGTTTAAGAGAAAATAACCAGGTACATTAAGAAATAAAAGGGTGGCATTTTCCCGTCTTGAAAGAGGCAAGTAATACCATAATCAAAGGACAGTGTAGTCTTGAGTTTTTGCCCCCACCAGAGCAGTTTAAATGTCACCACAGCTATAAATAATCCACACAAGAACAGATTCCTTAGCATTGCTTCGTGACACCCAGGACTTAAACCATTTGCAGACAAACTAGCACTGGCCAGCAGCCAAACACAGGCTTGCATTCATGCAACCTCACTAGTGGGTCACAGAGAGACCTGTTAAACAGGAGAAGGGAGGGGGGGTTGTTTCATCAGCGGTTACCTTTGGTGAGCCAGATTATTTAAGGGGAACACAAAAGCCTATTCAGACACTCAAAGGGTGCCATTTACAGTGAACAATCTCGGTCAATGTAGCTGCAAACCGGCAGCCCGGATAGACTCTTTAAAGTGTGCGAAAATGACAGCAATATGAAGACGTACAATAAAAACCAAGTCTTCAAATAACCCAGTGAATACATTACTGCGTCCCATTCACTGCAAGCCACTCCAAACTGTCCTCACACTTGCACGCATGGATGGTTATTCAAACACACACACGCACAAACACACTGCATGGGCCAGTGCATATCCCTTGTGCGGGGAGGTTCTTCCTGTTTTCCAATCCCCTCTAAGACCCTGTCTGTTGATAAGGCCGATGGCTGGCTCTGGACTCCTGCTAGTCAGCCGCTATGTGATGATTCATTTGGGATTGCCGTTGAATGACTGTCTGTGGGTTTTCTCTTAGTTTATTATTTGAAATGTTATTTTAATTTTTTAATCAACGCCCATAGTGGCTGAACGAGGAAGTAGCAGACACACTAAACAACTGTTTCAATGAAGCTTCTGATATCATATATTCATTTACAGATTTCAACAATTAAAGATGAAAATCCGCAATTACCCAAAGTCTTGCAAAAGCTCCCCCTAACGTCTAAGCCATTTCATGAATTACAGAATGTACTGAGCTTCCAAAAGAAAGGATCAACCGTATATGGTGATAGGGGATGGTAATTTCCTTGGTGCAAGAGAGAAGCCTGGTCAAAGAATGCAGGTGAGGAACGCGGATTAAAGATCAGGATGAAAAGGCAAGGCCTACTCGCAGACAAAAGAAGCCAGGAGAGAAGTCACGGCACTAAGGGATGCCCGAGTTGAACCTAATTACAGAGGCTCTGATGGCAGGAATGCAGAGTCACATTTGGGGCTGGACACCTGGCTGTCCAAAGAGTGAACCAATTAGTAAACACTGCTAGTGAATGGACTGTAACAACACTGGGGAGAAAAGCTGCTCCCCTTGGCTTCTCTTCTCTCCTCAGTGGAAGGTAGCTAACTTTTCAAAAATGCCGGAGGAGTTTATACTTAAAGTTTATTTGATCTGCGAAAAGGCTCTTCCAACTTTTGCCAGACAAGTCCAGATCGCAATGAGGGAACTATTAATTCATGTAAAGTGGACACAATTATCCACTGACACGAGCTGTTTATGTAAACCCTCCTTTCAGGAAATGAGTGGGAGAAAAGCAGCAAGTGTTAACATGGAAGGAAATGAGGCGGATAGATAAGGGGTAAACAATGGAGACAACTGGAGTCCCAATCTGATTCAAAGTAACTATTGTCCTGCACCTTTCATATCCTGTAACACTACAATTAAAAGCTTTTTTTTTTTAAACGAGACAACAATGACAGACCATTTATATATATATATAAAAAAATATGGGAAGGCGCTTCCACATCACAGCATGAAGGACCCTGGTTCAATTCCCACAAGGAGCCTATCTGTGTGGAGTTTGCATGTTCTCACCGTGTCTGCGTGGGTTTTCCGCCAGGTTCTCCAATTTCCTCCTACGTTCCAAACATATGCGGAAGGTTAATTGGAAAAAATTGGGAAAATTGCACTTATGTGTGAATGAAAGAGTGAATGGTTGTTTGTCTCTATATGAGACCCTGGGATTGACTGCCGACCGGTCCAGGTTGTACCTAATAACAACCGGGATAGGCTCCAGCATCCCTGAGATCCTAAGTATAGGATAAGCGGTAGATAACGGATGGATATTATACATATGAAAATACGGGTGGCATGGCAGCACAATTGTTAGCACTTCCACCTCACAGCATGAAGGTCCCTGGTGTGCCTTTTCTCCCTGTGACTGCGTGGGTTTTCTCGGGTTTCCGGCACCCGCTCCAAAAACATGCAGCAGTGTTGTTGAACACCCTAAATCACCCAGACATGTGAATGACAAAGTGAACAGTTGCACGTCTCTGTATGATGAGTCAATGGTTGAATGTCTCAATATGTGGCCGTGTAATTGACTAGTGACTGGTCCAGGGTGAAACACGCCTCTCGCCCGATGACAGCTGGGATGGGATCCGGCCCCTAGCAACCCTGAGTACAGGATGAACAGTATTGATAAGGAATGAATGAATGTATAATACGAATAATATAGGAAAATCAACATAAAAACCAAAATTACCTGTTATGTGAATAGCATTTAAATGAATTAAATTAACTGTTTGGCAACGAGTGATCACAAGTCATAGGAAATCATTCCTGCTGGCAACAGTCAGAGTGTATAATAGTGATAAGCCATTTCCCCCTTGGTAGTCGATGAAGTATTCTGATTCTGATTCTTACAATATTCTACAAATTTGGTTATTGACTTGAAGGCAGCCTTTACAGCTGACACAATTTTCCACATTAACTTACATTTTTTAGATTACTGAGTCATTATTCAATCAGTTAGAAAAATATAAAAAGAACTGAAGAATTGTTTAGAAATGCAGTTTTCGATTCACGATTCAAATATTCGGTCACAATGTCTGCACGCCACAGGCCACTCCTTCAAGTTAGTGTGTTTGAAACGACACAGGCAGGGCAAACCCAGGTGACAAAGCCACAAATTGAATTTAACTATATTCCTTGACACGGCAGGGCAGAGAAAAAAAAAAGGCTGAAACCCTTTGTTGGCTTTTCTGTTGCCAACTGCGATCTTAGATTCACCGAGGTAGACAACTGATGACTTTGCAAATTGAAAAGAGCAACAATACCAGTGCTGATCAAAGGCTGGCACTCCAGCTCCGTGCTGTCCGCTGTCCCTGATCATCGGAAAAAAAAAGGGGGGGGGAAATGGAATCAGGTGGGTCAAAAATGCCTTTGAGAGACTGTGGGAATTGAAAGCCTTTTCTTTATCTGAAGCATTAAAGATGAACATCTGGTCGACGGGTGGGAGGAGGGAGAAGGATAAAGACATCAACAGGGGTTGAGGGGCCACAAGAGGCCAAAAGGAGGCCCATGTGAGCTTTGAAGGCCGGGGAAAAGAGCAAAGGAGCTATTTTTTAAAGTCAATAGAGAATAAGAAGTGCTGAAGTTCAAGACCAAAAGTGTTTTGGTTTATCAGGTGAAAGACTACTGCTTGCAATCTTGGGCAAACAGTGAGCAAGTAAGGGAAATAAAAAGAAGATCCTCAACAGGAACAATGAAAATCAATGAATATATTATGCCATGACTGAAATGAATCCTCAAGCTGAATATCCTCAGAGCGACTCATTCATTTCCAACATGTTCCAAATAAACAGTTTGGCAATTCCAAATGAATCACAATATTCAAATTTCCCCACATCGTGTCACTGCATGAGAAGTAAACTTGTTTGTCCTGATTTTTAGATTTAATCCCTTGTAAAAGGAAGGAGAGGGTTTTTATTACACCCCTGCAAAACAACCCAAAAAGTTAAAAAATTGCGGTCGCAAGGCAAACCCATCCACGTTGCTGCAACCCGAGAGTTTAATTTTGTTGAGAAGGTGCGAATCAATTAGAGCTAGGTGACACATATTTGCTTTGCAAGCTGGGGCTGCAGCCGAGAGAGAAGTGTATTCGTTCGACGGTTGATATCAAATTCCGAACCCCCTTTTTTTTTTTCACATTTAACCGTGAAACAATCGTTACCAGGACATACTTACTCAACTGTGCCTCATTTCACAACAGTATGTGGGGCCATTTCACACTAAAATGTGTCCTTAACAGTATCTGAAACAATATTCCCTTTGGCAAGACACTAGTGGCATGTAGAGGAAAGTGATAAAACAAAAAAAATATGAGCAACAGTCTGGGTGTGGTGAAACTGATAAAGTGGTGACTGGACCAACTGAAAGTTTTTACTATCAGGAGAAGAAAAAAATGCTTCTTGTGGCATAAACTATGGTTCCCCTTCTCACCATAATCAGCTGTAGTGGCAAAAGTATGCTCACTGATACAAAGAATTTGGCTCCGGTTTACGGTTACACCTTGTACTGACATACTGTTTAACAGTGCCTGGACTACAGGACGTTATACACGCTGCAAAGTGCAAAGTGCAATGCAGTTAAGTAAAGTGGTCAGAGAGGCAATGCAAAGAGATACCTAAAATATGTCTGTTTATATACAGTACATATAGCGCAGGATGTGTGTACAGTGGTGAGAATCCAAAAATATGGATGAAAATGTACAGCGACATGACAGACAAAATGGAAAAGCCAACAACAACCAGGTCTGACTGGAGTCACTTGATTTACCTGAGGCCACACTAGAATCAACTCATGTTTTGAGGACTGAAATAAAGCTGATCCATGAGCTAGCCTACTTTTTCCCCCCACACCAGTGTTATTGTTTACTTAATTATGAGTCTTGGCAGTGTGAGACTGAATTCCAGGTAGCCGCCAACATCTGCCTCTCATGTGACCCATGAGAGCAGCATGAGCGGCTCTGGCCGTGCCTTCGGTGATAAATTGTAAAATGCACATTTTCCAACATGTTATCCAAGTTAGACCTAAACTAAAGTGAATATAATTGGTCGTGTCTGGTGCAATGTTGCCGTTGGTGATTTTAAAAGCGCGTCAACTGTCGGAGGCCAGCTATTCAACGCAGAGCGGCTTGCGAATCAGCATTTCGATTACATTGGCAATTTCAACGGGGTAAAGCGAATCCCATTTTTATGCATGTTCTCTATATCATTTGTGGAATGCATTCAGAAAATGTTAACACCCCCCCCCCCCTCCCCGCGCCATATGGCTGTCTTTTGTGGCCCATTGACAAAATGTTTTTCTTTACATGAATCTAGATTTATTAGCGGGGGCTTTGTTCAAGTGCAGCAGAGATTCCGAAGCATGCAAATGTGCGCAAGGATGTGCCTCATTACATCTGGCGAATAGCGTGTGTCAATTCAGACGGGTTGCTTACATTCCTGCATTGACAAAGACATAACTTTTGACATGAAAACTTGACATCCAAAGAATTAACTAACCAGCCTTTTTTTTTGCTGGCAATTTTTATCTAAATAAATTGACCAAAAACAGCTTAAAAAAAAGTGAGACATTTCCGTTGGAATAATCCCAAAAACGTAGCTTTAGTTTCAATGAAGGTCTTAAGACTTGACCATAAATTACATCAGTGCTTGTTGGGGAAAAACGCAGTGCTGTGGTGGACTGGAATCTAACAAACATGTTTATAGGAATTTCAGTTTTCAATGGAATATCTATGTTTACATTGCTCTCATATCAACAGGATACTCCTATACTCTAAACAGATTGCTGCTGTTAAACATAATTTTGAGTACTTTCCAATGTAAATACTGTACTTGACTTTGAAAGCTTGGATCGGAGTGGAGACAAAACACAGCCCTGGCATAGTTTTCTGGCTCGGATGCCTGAGACAGCGATCAGACCATGAAAATACTGTAGGGCGGTTACAACAGAAACATAATCAACCATCTAAAGCCAAATGCAAAATAACATCACAGTGTAGGTTATCTTAGTGAAACTGATAAAACTTATAGTTCAATCAGTAAAGATCAATTTAAACCATGGCCGATAGTATTAATAAAAACCCCAAAGCAAATGACATTTGTAGTGCTTTATTTTCAATTATCAAAACTATTCTGAATTTCAAAGCCCTCATTTGTGTAAAACAATGGTGTAACCAAGTCCTATACATGTGCTGCTCACCATCAACTGCGGTGGTCATGAAGTGTCTGAGCACATGGAATGGGTTTTTACTTGTAACTCTACCTTCTATGAAAGAGATTGGAAGAAGGACAGATTTGGAAATCCACACCTCTATCTCTGCACACGGTGTTTTCTGTTTCATATGTTTAACTGTGTGGACACAAAGTGGAACAAAGAAACAAAACTGGGCCTCAAAAGTCTCCCATTCAGGGTCATAGTCACTGGAACAGTGGTGATTGGCTCAAATATACAGATTCTGCTTGATCGGTGAAAATCTTCATGTACACGTGTGGTTTCAGTTCTTCGCACAGAAATGGATGACCTTAAATCAGCTTCAGCACATTTCACAGTTCTTGTTTCTAACCGATTTGATGCTTTTTCTTTTTGGTGGCACATTGATTGAAACCAGACACATTTTGACCAACATTCGGGGTTTGACGTCTTTCTCCCCCAGTTCATCTACAAGGATCACTTGAAAGAGAGCAGGGAGGTGAAAAAGATCGATATCGTTTCACACGCCTACTGCATCGTCACCCGCCGGGCTATTTGGAAACAGTCTAAATCCTGAAACTCAGTGGCTGTGGGCCCTGATTTCCTCTCTATGAATTTCCTGCCATGAGTCCAAAGTTAATAATAACTCCCAAAGAAGAAAAATGTGAACATTTTTGATAAATTCCCCCCAGCTGGAACTGTGAAATCTGGATTCAAGTTCGGGATATATTAAGAAACAAATCCCGGAATACAACCACCTATCTAAGACATCATCTCAAAAAGGTTAACTCAACATGACGTGCTACATCTTTTAAAAGTCTACATAATCTTCCTAAAGGTCTGCACAGCGTGGTCCATTCTTCCAGTGATTTACTGTCTCATTGCTTTTGAAATCAACACAAACAGAAGATCCCTCATTCAGTGCAAAATAGCAATGCCGGTTACCATTTTTGTCTTTGCCACAAAGCCATAAAACAGCTGACAGCGACTTTGTCTGGCAATTCACGAGGTTCTCGAGACAATTCGCAACCGCGCAAAAGCCCCATCGCGTTGCACAACAATCAATGAGTCAAACAAATGATCACGGTAACCTTCACACATGTATGAAATACATTACTCGTCCCAACGAGTGACATGAACAATGATTAAAATACAACTGATATCCAGCCACATGTCTGTGCAGGCCATCACTCTGCCCCAGCGTTTAACGTCCCTGTTAAAACACTCCTCATCCCACATGGGTTCATCTGGACATTATATTCCTGGCAACTGGAAGTGACAGCTCTTCCAACTTTCCATAAATCTTGAAGATACTGCAACAAGAGCAGAATAAGAACCACATGCGGAGGGGGAGAACAGGAGGAAGTGAGCAAGAG
Organism: Fistularia tabacaria; assembly: GCA_901007705.1. NCBI lineage: Eukaryota > Metazoa > Chordata > Actinopteri > Syngnathiformes > Fistulariidae > Fistularia > Fistularia tabacaria. Next base: position 80,778 of record CAAKHD010006452.1, read on the forward strand.
GCTGAGATTGGGGAGGAGGGGGGGAGAAAAACACAAGAGGAGGGATGTGGAGGCTGACCTACAACTGGAAGAGATAAATCAGGCGGCAGAGAGGTACATCTAAGAAGTTCTGCTAGCTTTATAGAATAAATAAAACCATATGTACATATGTAGAAGCCTGTGGATTCATGAGAGGGATGCAGGAAAACAGGCCGGCGTACGCGTCTTCATACTGGCGTGTCCCTAATTATTGGCGGTGATGGCCTCGTCTCTTTCAACTCGAAATTAGCTGTTTTGGTTAGTGAACCAGACGTGCAGATCAAAAAGGTCAGACATACCCACTTAATCCTGGTAAATCTCCCCCTTCACATCTCGCCAGCTTGTCAGCTTCTGTGTGACAGCAACCATCACAGACACATGCCTTTGCCTCTGGAAGTGGCCCCGATCCCCTCTCACACCCAGCAATAAAGCGGTTTTCCAGCCGGCACCCGAGATTTACGGGTCTCCCGTTGGTCATCGTTGAATCTGAAATCGGCGGCGGGGATAATTTTTCGGGGACGATCCGATAGGGACGCTTTTGCCTGCTTTTAGAGACACCTTCTCGACGTGGGCGAGGAGCCCAAAGGGTCTGTCCCCAAGCTGGGGGGGGGGGTATGAGTCCGCAAGTAAGTAGCAACAGCTGCCCTCGCCTTTGAGAAATTCACACCAAAGCGAGAGCAAAAAAAAGAGGAAAAGGGATGAAAGACTTCCCCTTCAAATGATGCGGGAGTTAGGGGAGTCTGTCAAGCTTTATTTTGAGCTTCTGCCGTGTGTGTGTGAGATACTACATCCCTGCCTGGGGGCGGCCAATTTTGGGTTCACTGATTCCAGCACTGATCACCGCAGGGAGAGGTGATGTGAGGGAATGTTTACCCAGGAATCCAAAAAAAAAAGTTTGAATCGTTGTGTCCAACTTCTACTTTTTGGTGGAGGAAATAATAATAATAAAAAAAAGGCCACACCTGGAGTCACTTTGACACCTGGCCTCTCCTGGGTGAAGATTTGATTCACCAATCACATACCGATGGGAGACCCAATCACCATCACGTGACTTTATGAGAACCTCCACGCATGTCTTACTTTCACCCCCAACACCACCACACACCCACCCACTCACCTGTTTAAAATCAGCCACGAAAGTAATGAGCGTGCCGTCCCCCTGCTTGAATTCCACGGATATCGTGTCCTTCTCGCTGTCTGCCTCCAGCACCTCCTCGGCCACCAGTCCGTCGGAGAGTCGGACCCGGACCCGGAGCTCGGAGCCGAGCCCCGGAGCCACGGCCGGCGCCAGGACGCACAGGCAGGTCAGAATCCCCACTGAAGCCGCGGCGATGCGACTCGCGAACATCCCCGCGTCGTGGGCGCAGTGGATACACACAGTGGGAAAAATCGGGGCGACATCCAAACATCCACGTTCATATCAGCGCCACCTCCTTCGCCGTTTTATTGGATTTTTCTCCCTAAAAAGTCTGCTCCTCCGCGGGGCTGCGCTTTCCCCCAAAAAACTAACAAACACACACACATAAAAAAAATCTCGGTCACGGAGCGAAACAACAACAACAACAACAACAACAGCCCATAACTTAAATTAAAAAAAAAAAAAAAAGAGAGAAAAAAAATCACTTTTTCACCTCCGGCGCTCCAGAACCTTCCACTCCCACGGAGCGGACTCCGGCTCCGGTCTGCCGCCGCCTCGCACGTTGCTCCTCCGCTTCGCTTTGTGTTGATATTCACCTTTTTTTTTCTCCACCTCCTCCTCCTCCTCCTCCTCCTCCACTCTCCACTCTTTCCTTTCGCAACTAGAGCAGTCCCGTCACTTCCTATCGCCCCACTGCTCTCCCCAAAAACTTTCTGCAGCGAGTGTGTGTGTGTGTGATGGTAGTAAACTCTTAAAGCCACAACAGCACCGTGAAAGCTGCCCATCCCCCCCCCTACCTAAGGCCTCATGTGATCCTTCCCCACTCCAGCAAGCAGGCTGAACTAATAATACCCCCCCTCATCACCCATTCCCACCCCCCAACAATTATAACAAAGGTGTTATCAGGGGTCGGAGGCCTAAATAACAGCCTTATGTCGTTCGCATCGGGATAAATAAAACTTCGGCGGTGAAAGATGTGTGGCAACACTTTGTGTGTGAAAGCTTTGCATTATATGAAATGGTAACGTCTCAGGGGAGAATGTGTTTGTCCACAACATATCTCTCCTTTCTTTTGTTTGGTATTTGCGTCAGTGTTTTCATGTAATAAACATGGTTATCGGCTACTCGCCGAGGAGACGGACCAGCTTCTGTTGTGACTCTGGGCTTTGTTGTATAACCTTCACAATATTACAAAGATCCTTGAAAATTGTGTTTGAGGACAAAATTGCAGTTTAATGGAGACAAAGCTGTTTTGTTTTTTTGTTTTTTTTTCAAAATGCATCATCTCACAGTCCAACGTGGATCTGAAGTACATCTATTATATTCTTTGATTGAGAACCGGATTCATAGTTTCCAGTGGAAAAACTATTATAAGGGCCTCTTGCTTATCTGGTGATATTTTCCAAATCATGGATGAATTCCCGCATGGCTCTATGGTGTGTCAATGAGAGGATGAATTATTTTTTTCTCTATATGACAGGTGAATGACAGAGTGAATAGTGATATGTATCTAAATGACATGTGAATTTCATGAATTGTCATATGTCACTATAGGACAAGTGAATGGCTGAATTCCTCTTTATGATGTGTGTCTCTGTACAACATAAAGGAGAGCGTGAACAGCTGCATGCCTCTATATGACATATGAATGAGAGGGTGAATAATTGTATGTCACTATAGGATGTTTGAATGGCTGCATGCCTCTATATCAGCGGTCCCCAACAAGTTTTATGCATGAAAATGTTTCCGCGGACCGGTTAGAGGTGCGGGGGTTCAAATTATTAGCTTTTGTAAGTTCACACTATTTAATCTGAAGACAAAGATTAACCTTTACATTTTGCACTGTAATATCAACTCACAATAATGTAGAGTCAGTGAGAGCCCTGGACTCGTTTCCCTCCTTACTAGACGCAAATAATGCATAGCGGATGAGGACTTTGTTCAGCAGCTGTTACGATGAACCTGTAACTTGGGTAGGAATCTTTATTTTATTTCAAATGCAGCTTTCTTTTTTTATTGGCAGTCTGCGACGCTTGTGATGGGCGATGTGTGAAATGGCGTGACAAAGTTAAGTGCAGCAGTAAGGCGGAAACTGTCTTTTTCAAAATAAGATCTAGAAGGTCAAATGAAAAAAACTATCATTTGAACCGAGAATGATTTTCTTTGTGGACCGGTACCAAATGATCTGCGGACCGGTACTGGCCCGGGAACCAGGGGTTGGGGACCCCTGCTCTATATGACGTGTTAACAAGGGAGTTAATGGTCGTATGTCGCTGCATAAAGTGTGAATGAAAGGGTGAATGATTGTATGTCTCTTGGTGTGGTTGTGTGATCGACTGGCGACCGGTCCGGGATGAACCTGGACCTCTCGCCCAGCTCCCCTATTACCCTGAATGCAAGCACTATTGCTAACGGATGAATTTTCCATATCCACCAGGGAAAGCCTACAGTTCAAAACTGACAAATGCAGTGAAAACTCCCTGCCTGAAGGAGGGTTTCCCCATCCTAATGAATGCTAAATGACCATTGTATGTGTTGCAACAGGAAGGGTGACATCCACACACTGAACCACCTAAAGACTTTTGTTATCTGTTATCTCTTGATGCACAGCATTCTGGGTGGGCTGAGCCCCGGGCTGGTGACCCCCTGAAAATGCCAGCACTTGAGTGCTGCTGAGAATAAGAGTTGGTCGCTCCAGTGAAGGAGAAAGCAAACACAGAGGCTGTAAAGTAGAGCAAACATTGTTAGCGGGGCCTGCGAAATCAAACCGGGCCTCCAATAGAGTGAAGGAGTGGGGCTCAAGTAAACACATCCCTCGAGACGGCACCGGGCCCTAAAGTACTCTCAGGATACGTCTTTGTTAGAGCATCCAAATAGCTGCTGTCTACAGTACATCTCTCCTTACATTTGACAAGGTTATCACTTGACACTCGTTCTTTTGAAGGCAACAATATAATTCCTTCTATTCTATCTGGAAATATAGGAGTCCAGCCCCACCCATCAGCCGTGGCATCAGGAGCAGTAACAGCTGTGAGCTGAGGTTGAAAGTCTTGGCTTCGTGCGCTTGCTTCGATGTGAATTTCTAAGCCTTGTCCGGCAGTCCAAAGTGCAGGAGGTCTGAGATTGTTTGCCTACGGTGACACGGGCGGATATTAAATCCAGACACACGCTGCAGTGTGCAGAGGGCGTTTATGATTAACCAGGCATTGCGTTATTCTACAGTCACAGACTCACTGAGCATGTGGTTTACAACGTCAGTGTTTCACGTAACTTTTTTTTTTTTTTTTTTTTTAAACAATGGCCCTTCAACTCCAGACTGAAAAAGAAAAAAATCTGTCCAGATATGTGAGTGAAAAGACAGCTACCGGATTATGACAGTTCTTTAACACTTTCAACAGCACTTAGTCATAAAAGAAACACATTTCCCACTGTACATATTCAAATATCGCAATGCCTGATTTGACATCAACATTATTTGGAACCTCCCGGCTGAAATGGAAAAGAGGTGTGTAGTCTCTCTCCTGCGGGCTCCGTCCGTCTGCTCTTTCACCTCGTAGTCACAGCTTGAGGTTTCCTTTTGTCCAAAAACAAGCATTATCTAAGCGTCCCATCTTGACATCTATGGGAATTTTGAAAAGAGGAACAGTGACCTATCGCTTGCCCTTTGTTCAACTAAATCGGTGACAGGAACAAAAGGGTAAATGTGCCACTCAGGAATCGAAATTAATATCGATGGGAGGCATTTCCGTCCTTTGATGAGGCACAGTTGTACTTCTTCATGAGGCGTTTGGCTTAGAACTCTGCATTCTAGTTCCATGCATGTTTGTGTTGCACATGGACATGCTTACTTCCCTTCACAAGGGGGTTTCTGCCAACCACGCGCTTCCTTTTCATGAAAAGCCGTTTTTTATTTTTACTAATAAACGCATCAAGCCAAGTGTTCGGCCCTGCGTCACTCCTGCTATTTACAGTTAACGCAGTAGTGTGGATTAAGAGCTGGTAGCCCTAGCTGGGACCTTTTCATCGCAGCGACAGAAAACCCGGAGAAACGTATTTGCATTGACATCCAATCTGTCTCCCGTGTGGCCAGGCAGAAATTAACAAGACCAGTTGAGCTGCGATATTTTCCTTTGTAATGGTTTTCTTAGACAAAATAAGTCCACAGAAAGCCAAGTTCCTGATGTTTCATTTCTGAAATGTGTTAAACAACAGGGGCTGCCATTGGGCGAGAGCCAAGCTTTGCCGCTGATCCCTCTTCCCGGTCGAGATGCCAGAAGTGCTTGTGTGTGTGCCCCTGACAGTGTGCACAACATTTACACAAGCAGGACAAAATCAAACAATATTTCCATTACTCTGATATTTTCATATTTTTCTTCCCCACCCCCGCCACCCCCCTCCGCCAGCCCTTGTGTGTTGGGGGCGGCTGCCAATGGTTGAGCGCGCTCCCTGCTGCAGGCTGACAGAGGAGGTATCCCCTTACACGCATGGGGGGGCTTGGAGTGCAGGCTCACACGGAGAAAAGTGGAGTGGAGAAATGTCAGATTATTGTGAACACAGAGGGAGGGAAAAAAAATACGGAGAGAATTTTGCCAGCAAGTTCATCTGTAAATGTATTCTATGTATTATTGATGTTGGAATCAGATTTTTTTTTTTGGGGGGGGGGGCAAGTTCAAATACATGAGCTTCAGTGCTTTAAAAGATTTTAACAGGAATCAGTCACCAGCAGAGTAGCATCCAGATGTTCCTGTGTCATCACTTACTAGTACAGAGTTCAAAGGAAAACATTGTGAAATAGAATAGGAGGCATCAACTCCTGTGTTTCCAAGAACCCCCCCCCCCAGCACAAACACACACCATTGAATTCCTTAACTCACACAATTGCTTTTACTATCATGGAATTCCTTCCCATAATGACAGAGGGAATGTGAGATACCGTGAAAAAAAAAGGGGGGGGGTCTTTTAAATTGCAAAACCAAATAAACACGTTTAGAATTTTTTTACCTGGAAGCGTCAAACCCCTCTGTCCCTCCCCACCCCCCGGAGAGAGAATCTTTCCTGGCAGAGTCCCAACGCGAGATGAAAGAAAGCCCCATTCTAAACACAGGCGTAGGAACGTAGCATTTATCTTTCCCCGTTATGGGAGGTCAGGTCCGTTAACCATCTATAACGTGTGCAAAGTGGAACTACCTCTGTTTGTCTACAAAATCTGTATACAATTAATATGATTACTGGCAGCCCTGGGATTGACTGGCGAGCGGTCCATGGGGAACTGCCAGCTGAGATTGGCTCTGGCCCCACAACTACTCTGTGCACACGAGGAATAGTATAGATAATGAATGAATGAGTGCCTGTTGCATAGGATGGGGATAATTAGAGCATGTGAGAAGCCCGGTTCTCTGTGTGCCGTGTCATTTTCTTTAAAAAATCAACGTCCCCTGTTTTAAAAAGTCAAGTTTCAAAGTGTGATGCAAGAGGCAGGGGCCCCCACCGGGGAGGCAACTGAGCCTCATAAGATGTGCTCATTAAATTCTCAACGCTGAAGAGGCAGAATTACTCAGAAAACATCTGTGCGGATGCATAAAACTGGAACCTTGGTATTTAGTTAATAAAATCCCTGGACTATTGGGTTATAAAACATGATTACTGGTAATTAGCTGCAGGGGAGCCGTTTTATAAGGTTGCAGAGGGTCCTTTAGATTGAAACACCGGCCATGTCAGTGATATGATCCCTAATACCCCCCCGGTGTTTGGTCGTGTTGAAAAGGAATAGTTATGAGTGAACGAATGGTTGTATGTTTCCATATGTGACCCTGTGATTAACGGGGTGAATTTGCCTCTTGCCAAATGACAGCTGGGATTGGCTCTGGCAACCCCAAATGCAGGATATGCGGTGTAGATAATGAATGAATGAAACGCAGTCATGAGAAAGGGAATGGTTGCACAGTATGTCTCTATATGACGTGTGAATGAGGGAGTGAATGGTTTTGTTTCTCTACATGACGCCCCATGACAGCTGGGATAGGCTTTCGCCCTCCTACGACCCTGAGTGCAGGATAAGCGATAGCGAGCATGATTGAATGAAATACAGCCTCGAGTATGTTAAATGAACACGTTCAAGCACTACAATCACCTGAAGTCAAGTAATATTCTGTCATGGTTCTCAGTGAGTATGAATGGTGGAAAAATACGAATCTCTGCAACAGCATTTTCCATTTCTTGTCAGTCTCTGAACTACGACGATTGATCATTAAAAAATGATTCTTAACTGCTCTTCATGGTTTAAAATCACAGAAATTGATATTGAAAAAAATCTTCTGTAAAGCTGACGGATCCAATGCAACCCGCCGCCGCCTCATCACTGCTGTCATTCACTTCTTAAATATGGTTTCATCCACAGGTTTGCTGCCTTTCCCATACCCTGAAGTGGTGGATGTTGTTTTTGGAAAGAAGCTGCTCACTGGCCCTATTAACCACAGCTGCAAGTTGGGCTTGTAGGTGAAAGCTCCAACTGGTAGTAATTTTGGTAATATTACACAAGATGCATTTTACTTTTGATTTGCAAGCAGCCATTCAGTCTCTGCCCCCCCCCACTTTTTTTTTTCCCCCATTTTTCAAATCTTTCATTGCCATGTGATCTGTGCAGAACTCCCACAACTAGCATCCAAAGAGAAAAACATCCTGATTGCTTTCCCCTTGACTGTTTTCAAATATCCATCTTTTTATCTGAACCCCCAGACAGTAAACCTCATGGAAATTCAGATACTGGACCACCTTTATTCGCTGGATGTCCGTAACAGTAATCATGTTACAACCGAAAATTAAGATTTTTACATCTAAAGTTTTCCAGTGATCGAAGCAATAGATGATCACCTCTAGACTTGTGTGACAAATTAACTTAATAAAACCCCCCTTTTTTTTTTTTCAACTTCAGATGCCTATCTGTCATTAGGGCCCGATTCACCGCGCTAACAGACCTGCTATTCATGCATATAAGGGGTCAGCGTAATTGCCGTGTGGCCTGACAGTCACGGCACGGCTGCTGATGTTCTGCCAGCACACAATCAAGATGCCTGCTCCTGATTATCACGCCGTAAACAAACTGGCGCAGGCCTCTCCCTCCGCTAACTGCCAGGACCCTCTCGTATGCTGCGAATAGTATGTTCTGCTCTCGGCTGCCAGACGAGACCCGGTGCTTCACTCGCGGAAATGTGACGCGTGCGCCTCGGGGATGAGAGCTTCAGATGAACGGGAGATACAAACTCTTGTCAGTCAGAACTCCACAAAAGAATGCGTTGATCAACATCATAGTCATACGATCTTGTCCTCGAGCTGATTCAAATCCGCAGATTGGTTGTTGTATATGACGGGGCTGCACTAACGATGTCACGGGTTTAACTAAGATGAAGAGAAAACACACACACGCGCGCGCGCGCACACACACACACACACTGGACAACTCCCTTTTGGAAAACCTAAAGGGATCGCCTGATTAGATGTAATATGAGAATTGGTATTGCAGTTTGAAGGCAGAAACACCACAGGATATGGCTTCACTGAGGATAATCCTTGTATTTCCCCCTTAAATCATTCCCCGTTGTGTTTTTAAGAAAAGAAAATCACACATTTTATTAGGAGATTGCACAGGTGTGTTCTGGCCCCTTTGTCTCGACGTGTGAGGTCGCCCCGGGCTCATAAAAGCTGCAACTGTCAAATAAACAAACGTTATTTTAATGACTGCACCATTAGGAAGTGACGCGAAGGTGTTCAGGAAACGGGAAACAGCCCCAATCAGGTGTAAGATAATTGCCGGGGCTTCCGTGTTTTTCATAAAGAGTCTCTAAGAGATTCAAACATTCAAGGGTTTTTATTGTCATTCCACTCTGGAAGAAAGCAATGAAATTTGTTTAAAGATGCCCGGTGGACAGCCAGTGGCAGCGATACAGATAGAGTGCAATAGATGTTTGAGTGTGTGAGATATTCACAGTAGACGGATAATAAAATAAAAAGTAATAAAATAAGAGAAAATAAGAATGCAACAAAAACTCCTGTAAGAATATCCAGGAGATAATACACCATAGTTGATGAAGGTGCTTTGTGCCCTCAGGTGAAAGTGCAAAGTTTGGTTTGTGCACAATTTGATTGAGGCAAAAAAAAAAAAAAAAAAATCAACTTGTTGTTCTGTTGAGTCTATGGAGCAGCATCCCTTTTTTAGCAGTCTCACCGCTGTGGGGGAGAAGCTGTTCTTCAGTCTAGCGGTCCTGCTCCGCAGCCTCTTCCCTAAAGGAAGGGGGACAAAAAGTGTGTGTGCAGGGTGGGTGGGGTCCTTCTCCATCTGGTGGTGAAGATGTCCGTGGTGATGGGAAAGCTGCTCCCAACAATCCTCTGTATAGCTTTAACCTCGTGTGTGTGTGTGTGTGTGTGTGTGTGTGTGTGTGTGTGTGTGTGTGTGTGTATATATATATATATAGGAAAAATAATGTGCAGTCATTGTTTAGGGTTCACTCTCTCCTTCTGACCTTTTACGTCGTGTCACTCTTTGTCTGATTTTCAATAAATCCAGCTTGTTTACATTGTATTCTCACAGTCTGTTGGTCAAAGGAAAAAAAAAACTGGGCATTCCAGTGAATGCCGGAGTCAGGAGAGAGGGGCATCCACCATGATTTAACTGCCTCTGCCACAAGCAAGGCTTTGTCTGTACGCCGGTTTGCTCACATGAAACAGGTCTGAGACGTGCCGTTGTCTGGTCAGCGGAGTGATTCACTCTGACCAATGTTCCGGTGGTGGTTGACTCAAGAGAACAACTGGGGAACTCCGTGCGTTTATGTTGACAGGGCTGGTTATCCTGTTGTTTTTCTGCCAGATCTCTATTGAAAACTGCTGGGTGGGTTGGTGGAAATTAATGAAGAACAGACTGATGGACAGTTAGCATTAAAAAAAGAAGAGCTCGGTAATGTGACATACAGCACTCCATGTGTTTTCCATTTTCTGCAGTTCCGCATGAAACTAGGCCATGGATCATCCCCAGCTTCCTAAAGCATGACTTCAGCTTTGGAAAACCCTTTTAATAGTGAGCTTTATCACTTTTTAGAAGACATTACATTGACTTATTTCTATCTGGTACAATAATGTGCCCATTATGCATACACACACATGGCGGGGCAGCTGTGTTGGTAGAGCGGTGATCCCTCCAAATAGAACGTTGGTGGTTCAATCCTCAGGTTCAGTGTCCTTGAGCAAGACACTTAACCTCCCGGTTACTGACGATGGTTTAGTTAGCGCTACGCATGGCAGCTCTGACACCATCAGTGCGTGTGTGTGAATGTAATCCCTGGTAAAGCGCTTTGAAACCATAAGGTAATGAAAGCCCTACAAAAATTGAGACCATTTTATATATATATATATATATATATATACAGGGCGGGTTCCCTTCCAATGAGAAGGTTGGTGGTTCAATATCCATACCAAAGTGTCCTTGGGCAAGACATTGAACCTCCCAGTTCAGGCTGATGGCCTGTTTAGCGTCTTGCATGTGAATATCGGTGGAGTGTGTGTGTGTGTGTGAGAGTGTGAATGGGTTAATGTTATCCAGTCTAAAGCACAAGAAAAGTGGAGACCAACACACACACACACACACACACACACACACTCTCTTCTTAGTCATATATATATATGATATATATATATATATATCATATATATATATGATATATATGACTAAGAAGAGAGTATGCAGCGAGTAAATCTCTCAGTCATCTTTTCCTTTTTAGAAATGTGAGATATTTTTATCAGCAAAAGTGAGATAAAGACTCGGAAGGAATGAGGGATCTTGTTTCCCAGATAAGGCTGAAAGTTTCTGCTACATCTGTTAACCTCTGGTAAAATCCCCTGCACTGTGATTAAAACTTGGCAGAGCGCGTGCGACACAGTAACGCCGCTCCTAGTAAAGCGCCGAGATGTTTCTGGGACAAAAGGACGAGGTCAGACTCTCCTCTCAGAAACATGCCAAACTCATTTCATTATATATATTTTTTTCTCCCCTCCAGCCAGTAAAGTGAATATTATCAGTGTGATCAACATTCCTGTGCATGTCTTTTCTCACCTCCTCTTTCCCCCGATAAGTCCAGATAAAACTTTAGAAGACGAGATTACAGCCGCATCAAAGTCCCTGTCAGTTTTCAAAGCATTTCAAATGTTCTGGCTCAGACTGAGGAATCATTGACGGACCACCGGGGCTGTAATGCGATCTGGTATTATCCCTTTTAACTTAAAGATTTTGAGACATTGCTTGTCAGAATCGTCTTCCTTTTAAATCAATGACAACCTACTTTACACAGAATCGTGTGTTGTATAATGTGGCAAAGAGACATCGTTAAGATCAGTCCTGTCTTGCTGAGATCTTATTCCTTGCACTTGTGACTTTGCGACTCAATGATTTTAATGCCCTCTTTTCTGGGGGGCCTTAGAAGAGTCTCCAAGGCCTGAAAACTTCTCACCTATGAAAGAGTCAATGGCATTGCATCATGTTTATCTGTCTGATTTGGTGAAGTCATGCGTGCCCGGACGTGCGCCGCGCTTCCTGGATTGTAGTTTTTTGTCCAGTCCAAAAAACATGCAGTAGCTTCCTTGGGTGCTACCTAGCAGAATAGGTGGAATAAATGAATTGAATACATGTCTTTGTTCATGTTCTCAATTTCTTATGATTGCGCGGGAGAACAGAGTCTGTACCAAAACCCCTAATTAAACGCCACTGCAAAAGATCCCACGCGTTCCTTTACACGCAAAAGTGCAAAGGAACGCAACCTGGTGACAGAATAATGAAACACTTGCTTTTAGCCGGCATCAAGGCTTTTTTTTTTTTTTTTTTTTTGTAATAGATACAGTATTCACTTTCATATCAACAAACGAGCATATTGCCAAGTATCGCGGCGTTCATTCAGCCTCGGGGCAAAGGGAATGACTTTAAGATATCGGTTAGCTTTGCTATCAGTTCAGATGGCAGCAATTTGAAACTGAACATTTTTCGATGTAGAATGGGGGGAAAAACATGTGAATCGCAAGATAAGGTGCATCCAAGACGTTATAAGCAGAAAAATAGTATAAGCAGCACCTCGACTTGCAATAAGGAAATATATGTGGATGGCTCCCAAACCTTGCAGAATCCCTTTGTGATAAGAGCTTGCATTCCAACGATAACCATCCACTCCTGGGACTTTTGCTCATCTCCACCGCAATCAGAACATGTTGCCGGGTTTTCGTTTGTTTTTGTTTTTTATTGCTTTGAGATCATCAACTTACACGTGGGATTGCAGTAGTGTACACACAACAGAGCAGATTTTTTTTTTTTCTTTTTCTCTTAACCAAATAAACCGTCAGACCATTAAAATGTGAATATTAACTTGTGCACTTAATCAAGGACTAGAGAAGTGAATTGTAAGATTACTAACTATGCTATTTCGGAACGAGGAATCAAAAATGGGGGGGGGAGGGGGCGTGGCGCAGGAGGTAGAGCGATCGTCCTTGGAACCAAACATCCCTGGTTTGATTACCGGCTCCTCCTAGTGTGTCGAAGTATTGTTGAGCAAGTCACAAAACCCCTAACCCCCCCCCCCGGTGCTGCTAGATGGCAGCCAACTGCTCATGGTTCATCCATGATGGGTTAAATGCAGAGAAGGAATGTATAAAGTATACAAAAAAAAAATGCAGTAATATCTTTTTGATTTATACCGTGCTTCTCTCTGTGTTTAAAATGATGTCATGCTTTATTAAAATGAGTGGTATTCTGTGTGTGGGTGTTCCATGAAGGTGACAGGTGAGACAATATTCAAGTATTTAACATGTTGCCAAATATACAATCATAAAATACTGCAAATTGGCTTGAGGAAGCCCTCCTTGCTCTGAAATGGATGGGCGAGAACGTGTGGTGACAGGGAGGCGTCGCGTGCGTCAAGCTAAGTGGCACCTTCCATCGGTGCAGAACTGGATAAACGGTCATATTTCAACAAATGCCGCCCTTATCCCAACGCTCAAGTCTCACAATTATCCAAATCTTAAATCAGAATGATGATGGGCTGAGGAAGTGAATGGGGGCTGGGGTTTCAATGCTAGACAACACACAGTTCTCAGTTCATTGTCTGTCTTTGAATTTTACAATATAATTGACGCCGAGTTTAGCAGCATACTCGATTCTTTGTGCCGAAGCATTTTCGAAAAAAAGGGTGACTTTTCAATCGGCTTCAACCTTTAGGTTTTCAACACTGTTGTTTTATACGTGTTTATTTTAGTGACCAATTATTTGGGTGATAGAAGTAACATGTCCAATCCATGGATGCTCGATAAAATGTAACACGAGAGAGAGGCCATAGTGGAATGGTAGACAGTCCAGTGCAATGGATGGTGTGGAGAAGAGGTGAAGAAACATGTGCAAGCAGGTTGGAACGGCTGGAGAGAAGTGTCAAGTGTCTTTAGAGCGTCAGCAAGAATGGAAGGAAAGGTCTGGAAGACGATGGTGAGGCCGGCTGCGTTCTTTGGTTTCGAGTAACCGAAGAAACGACAGGAGACATAGCTGGAGGTAGAGGAGATGAAGATGTGGTGGTTCTCTTTGGGAGTGAGGAGGATGGATTTTTTTTAACGAAGGAGGGATAGCGAAGTTCGAGGTGGAGAGATGCTGAGTTTGAGCTTGAGGCCTAGAGGAAGACCAGAGAAGAGATGTATGTATGGAGGGAAAGTGGATATGAAGTTGAGAGAAGAGGATACAGAGGAAATGGTTAGAAGGAGGTAGATGATTGGCTGTGGCGATTCCTGAAGGGAACAGCCAAAAGGAAAAAATAAAAAATAAAACCGTAAATAAAGCTTATTTGCAATTATCCATCGTAACTTATACATTTATTTGAAGGCGCGGTTCAGAAGGAATTCTTGAAACTGATCGATTTGGATTGGGGACACGAAGGAGTTTGTGTTGTTTAGCATTTTCAATCAGCAGGCATGCAAAGCAAAGGTTTTCATAGATGCTGAGAGGTCAAAATGAATTGCAATGCATCTGTTTCTAATGTTGCTCTTTGTCAGCAAACAAAATTTTGAAAAGAGGTGACCTTATTTTTCTTGGAGAACACCTGCTGTGCATCATTGTAGAAAATATGTTGCTACAGCAAGGTGATTCATCTTCAACTCACAATACTTTATCGGGAGAAAAAAAAAATCAGCATTTATTAGCCAAGATGTTCCACTACTGACCCAGTTTTGGAAAATCTTTGTCATCTTTGAAGTGGAATGGAATCTGAATGGCCTATGAAACTGTTGCAAATGAAAAAGGCACGTTAGAGTGCTGAGAATAACATAAATATACATTGAGGTCACCAGGGTCACCCCTTCGTCACACCCAGCACAAAAAACCCCCGAGTCAAAGTTCAAGATTCTGCCTTGATGACTATGTTTAAGTTCAGCTTGGAGCCAGGTCGTCTCTGCCCCACATCCCACACCCCTCCCCTTCCATCTGTCATCCTTCTTAGCCAGGACAAAACTTCGTCCTCAAGGTCCCAATCACGTTGTTTTAAAGTCTGGCTTGAATTTGATCATTAGCGAAGATCCCTGGTGGAGGGGGAAAAAAGCAAAATAAGACATAGAATTAGATGAATAGGGGAACATGAACTCAATGAAAGTATACAAAATAAATGTTGAAAAAAACAAAATGAATAAAGAGCACTCATTGACTGAGAGATATCCCTAAATCAGCACAAACCACGCCTGACCATTTAAAAAATAAAACTGCCATCATCTACCGGGAAGGAAGATGACCGAAATCATGCCCAGAGCTGCGAGTACGGCTTTTTAAAACGGAGTGGAAAAGGGGGAATAATTTTAGCTTTACGAGCAGAATTTGCTTTATCTTGACACTGTTAAAACGAAAGGGAAGAAACACACAACTTGAAGTTAGTACCAAATGGACAATTTCATCACTTTGTTTTCAACCGTCCCATTTATTTGCATTATTTTCAAGCTAGTTCTTATATCTGTAAAACTTTTCCCTTTGTCGTGACTTGCAGGCTGTAAATGTCTAAACACACTTGCCGAGATTATTCTCACGCTTGGGTCAATGCAGCTTGAGCTGGACGAGACGGGACTACCGTCGGTGCTCTTTTTTTGTTTGTTTGTTTGTTGTTTTTTTTTTTGTTTTTTTTTTTGCGAAAAGCATCTATATGAACCATGCGTCGTTTGAACTTGAATGCAAAATGATGAAAGTGCCGATGTGATTTGTGCAGATGGAAATTGGTGAAGAGCGGAGGTGCTGTGGAGGTGAGGGGGGGGGGGGACCAGGGGAGAGCCAAAGGCAGAAAGAACTCATGACACTAACACTAAAGCACAACCAATGAGTTGCTGTTACTTACACTGATACCACTGCACTCAACCACTGCAGCGCTTACTTCTTCTTCCCGCCTAATGACATATTTTCAGTTTTTTTCTTCTGTGCCTCATTGAACAAAAGACACACCTTTATGTTAGCAATTAGTTTAGTGGCCGTCTTTAAGCATGTGTGCATGTGTGACCCCCGCCCGTCCAACACAAACAGCATCCTATATGGTCTTGAAATTATCGCTTTTGCAAGATCGCCCCCCTGATTGCATAGAACATGTTGTTATCATTATTTTTTTAATTGTTTACCTCTCTATGCATATTTTGCCATTTTAAATCGGATAAAAAGAGTGAAGATGAAATTTGGATTAAATATTATTGCATGTATGACGTCAGTGTCACAGATATGAGAAATGAATGACAATGACTGTAGGGGAAAAAAATATATTATCATAAATAAGGACAATATGGTAAGTGTGTGAATCTCAAATGACAAGTTGCAGTATAAATTGTGATATTTAATGAAGGATTGTAACCGCATTTAGGGGGAATTTCATTTATTTGAGAATGAGGACGTGAGACTTGCCTAACTCAGGGCGCACGCGGTCCCAAAGTCCTGTTTGTTTGATTAGTGCGAACACGGTGTCCTGCAATGGGGATCATTGGACCGTAAAGCACGGTGAAAGGGTCTCAAATGGCCCACTTTCCCTCACTGAACTAACAATTTTGTATGGCTAATAATGTACTCAAGGTGGATGGGTAAAAGTACTATACGTGAACTGCCACCTCCGCTTCTGTCATGGGTGTTATTTAGAGTGAACTTTGCTACAAAATCAAATTTAAAAAATCCGACCATGAAACTTTATTCTCATAAAACTACCAGTTATTTGGGTCAGGATTTATATCTGAAAGTGGACAACTTAAACTGGCCAGTGTTTGTAATAAATCTTTAAATAATAAATGGTAAGTATTTGAAAGACGGGATGATTTGATACTTAAATATCAGCCCTGAGCATGTGATTTTGGCCGCTGGAAGGATGCATGGGATCAACAGAGGCTCCAGCACAATCAGTGGATGTTGGCGGTAGTAAAAATAGAACAGCACTAACGCGAGGTCTGCAGCTCCACAGTCTTTGGGAAGCAACCCCTAGAACATCCAGCTGTATCGCAAAACCCCCAGAGAACCGACATGGAAGTAGAGTCACGGCTAAGGGAATAACGTAGAGACAGGATTTATAGCTATTTTAATGGAGCATTCTCAAGGATCCTGAGGTTCTACTCTGCAACTGTGCAAGGAAGCTGAAGGGTGTGACCTACACCATTACTGGCTGCCCTCTATAGATTTGTGACACTTGTGCTCACGCGGTTAAAACCGGAGACCGTAATGGACTTTAAAACAAAGGATTGCACTGAAACTGTGAATTTATGTGTGTAATTTGCAGGAACACAAAAATGCAGCTCCTCTCTAAACCCTCTGCTAATGCTACCAAACACACACAGCATGAGACTTTAGACCGCAGGAAGAACTGAGTGCTCGACTTAATTCTTGTCTCCTGACAGTTTTGACAGATAGTCTGCGATGGTCCTGATTTGCTAACATGCTTGTTTTCCCCTTGTAAACTTCCAGTGTATTTATTTTAAATGTTCTCAATTCATATTTAAAATTTTTTCCACTATGTATTTCTGTAAATCACTGTGTGTGTGTGTGTGTGTGTGTGAGTGTGTATACATATATATATGTGTGTAGGGCTTTGCATTGCAAAGAAGTGCTCTGATGATTACAGTCAGATGATTATAGTGTTTTTATGAGTTAGCGCAGAAATCTGACCAAAGCTGGAGCTTCTCTGGGCCTGTCACGGCCAGTAAGCCATTGTTCTGATGTTTAGCTTTCCAAGACCAGTCATACGCGAGGCCTCTTTCGAAAAGAATAAATGAATAAAAATAAATGAGACATGCAATTCATTTCAAGTGATTAGATTCATAGATTCTACCTCTGTCATGGCGTCATCGATCTGCTTCAGCTCTTCGTAATGGTCTCGAGAGTCTCTCAGAGGCTGAACCATGATCTCCTCTATTTGAGGGAACAGCTGTCCAAAAACATGATGGGACGGCTGTGAATAAACTGGATGACCCCCTTCCGAGCCTGTTACAGTTGACAGATAGCCCCTACCTTCATGACCGTTTCAAACATTGGAATGAGGACAAACTTGATGAATCCTATCTGGGCGGTGGGTTTGGTTACTTTATCTCGGTCCATGAAGGGAGCCACAGGAAGTCCCTCAGACTTCTCTCTGTCACTCTGTGAGCCGAAACATGGGAATGTGTCATTTGATGCGTTAATCAGTACTTATCAGGTGCTACTGACAGCGTCCTGTGTCTATTTGACTTCGCAAGCACTATATCCGGGCTCCGGGGGGGAGGGGAGGGCTTTGGATGCGGTCACCTGCATGAAGTACTCCTCTAACAGACAGTCCACCCACGGCTCGGCTACCTCGGTTGGCCTCACCTCGTTGGAAATATCGCAGCATTTGATCAAAACCATCTTCAGCTGAAAACACAAATGAGAATAATGAACACAAAGGAGTATGAGCCCTTAGACTTATGGACAGCGCCTTTAAAATAAGTCTTCGGTACTTTCAAATGACTGTGCTGTACTTACTGAATGGACAGGCTGGTTTGTGTTTATAATGAGTTATTTCATTTTCAGTTCATGAATCAAATGTTATTGTTGAATGCTATGTGAATGAGACACTGATATTTAGAGAAAGCCGGGCTAAATATTTGAATTAGACAAACCGTACACTGAAATGTTGACAGATTTTGAACTGACAAGTCCTGATCTGGTACAATATAAAGAGATTTTTTTTTTTCTATTTTTATCATTTGCATATGTTCTACATCGAAAAATCCTCATAATACAATAAGCCTGGACAAATGCTCGTATTCAGGATGGTTTGCATTTGGAGCTTTCTTTAAATCTAAATGATGATGTACAATCTGATCCCTGTTTATGCATCCCAGTCTGAAGATTTGGTCTTAATTCGTTTATTCTCCTGTTTGTAAATATCAATTCCTGGTTTGCTTTATATTTGGATTTGGAAGTACCAGCCTGTCGGCCCTTTGCTGAAATTTGCTTTTCTTTCTTTTGGATTAACTTCATCTGCGGCTCCACCCTCCGTGTCCCGAGTTGCCCAGCGCGCGCGCGCGCACACACACACACACACACACACACACACAAACACACACTGCAACAATACTTTTTGTGACTCATGACTAAAGGGCAAATAATATCGACTCCCACTTTCTAATTACATCAATAATTATTCTGATTATATTTAATGGATAAAAGCCTTCTCTTGTTAAGGTTGAAATCTTGTTCTTAAATAGAGACAATAGCTGATCCCTTGTGAGACGTCAACATGATCATGTGATGGACCTACACACGTCACGTGCTCTTCGTTGGTGAAGTCGAAGTTGTCCACTTTTTGCTTAAAGGAATCCAAGATCTCTCCATGCCTGGCCATGTCGGTGGCCAAAATGAGGGTGATGATCGCCTGGAGACACAGAACAGACACTCGGGTTCTTTGGCATTTGCTAGGAAGCACAAGTTCACCGGACACGAGTACGTTATTTCACGGGCGTTTCACCTGTCGGATCTGCTTGAATGCCTCAGGATCCACATTGGCGAAGATATTGCACTCGGGAAGGGAGAGGATTTGGAAGGCCACTGCACAGTGATGGTTCTCCAGGGGGGAGATGTCATTGTAGCGCACCGCTAGCTCTGTGCGGGCATTGATTTGGTACCTGATAGGTAAATGACAAGGATGATTGATTGGCTCTCGGATGGATGGGTGCCTTCTCACGCGTCCAAACTCCCAGCCTTATCAAATGTTCAGCGAAATACGCTACGTTAATCTGAATCAGTTTGTTTTCATACCTAAAATAGTTTCACACTCCAGTGACAACAGTGCTGTGTGGAGGATGTCAAAACAAACCGGGGTCAGCGGGCATTTTGCAATGCTCGGTCTGTTAACGCTCCTACTGACGGAAGAGTGAGTCTTACGTGTTGTTGTAGCCGGGGTGGTCCAGGTCATGACACACTGCAGCTGTCATGAGAATGCCCATATCTGTGAGAGTCAGCTTCTCCTGGACAGCGGTGTAAGAAAAAAAAAAAAAAAAAAAAAAAAAAAAATGCGTCCTTTTAAAAATTTTAAAATAACAA